>CP137682.1:7243278-7284668 GCA_037976565.1 Mesocentrotus franciscanus | reverse complement strand
TAAATAATGAAATGGGCCTAGATCCTTTTGAACACTGAACAAATAAGTGGTTGGAGTCTATAATTTGAGGGTATCTATTTGTGATATGATTGGAAAGCTGATTTTAATTGAAATTTATGAATTTTCTTTTCATTTTTATTTCAGTTCTTCTACAAGATTGCAGCTTTTGATTTTCCGGATGAAATCGTACAGAACTACCTAAGTCCACCTGTACTTAACATTGCACAAGTAAAGCGTCGCCGACGAAGAAGCGTGTTAGCGTAATGGCGAATGTGGAAGAGGTAAGCGTTGTTTTGTTGTTTTTTGTTGCAACATTTTAGTGACCATGCACTTACTCGTACGCACGCATTGACTTCTGTACAAATTAAGTCTGTGGACGGTGGTGGAAAAAAGAGACCGCAGCAATGTACATATTGTATGCCATGCTTTGTCAGTTGTATGATAATTATTTGTATTTGTGTATTAATTTTACCCTCTGTACGATGTTCTGGGGGCTTTGCTTCCACACCCTCGCCCATAATGGAAGTTTCCCTGATCTGCAAATGTCGAAACATGTTTTTTCGATTTAAGGTTCCAGGGGCTCTTTTGGTAATTGTTGGACTTAAGTTTGAGTCCATCACCCAAATAGGGATGGATTTTCTGCAAACTGCTATGGAATCTTGCATTTACGATATTGTTTGCTACGATAATCTCATTTCTTGAACCTGGCAATGCTTTTGCAATGATTCATTTGAAATGGAAATATAAAGAGTGGCCCTGTAATTTTTGGGTACGGCCTACATTGTATATTTTAGGTTTATAAGTTTTTATTTACTAGTATATTTGAACTATGGGTGAGTTTAGTAGTTCATATTTTGTATTTGTGTAGGTTGGACAAGTCCGTAATGTTGCAGGAGGGAAGAGAATACGCAGAGTCTCGTTAAATGACGGAGAGGAGTCCATTCGGCTTAGCCTCTGGGAAGAACATACGGACATTCCCATTCACGTAAATGATCGAATCAAAATCGAGTGTGTGGAGGTTTCGGAATGGAACAACATAAAACAATTGGATTCGACGTCAGCCATGCGTGTTGAGGTTTGTATATATGCATACAATAGTTGAAAAGTTGAAAGTGGGTTTGATCCCCGGCACTTATTTCCTTGGGCAAGGCATTTTACTTACATTAGCTTCACTCCATCCAGGTGTAGATGCATACCTGGGAGGATGATATACACGCCTATAAAATGTTAAATGGCAGCTGGAATTGAATTCAAGGAACGGGGTAATAATATAGCGATTTTAGAGCCTTTATATGGGAAAAGTGCATTATAAATATTAATATAGTAATATTATTAATAGCTTTATCATGGATATATGATATCAAAGGCACTGAATTTTCACAAAAGAATTATGATTAAGTTGGTTTAGTTTTTATTATACTGGTATGTTCCAAGAAACGTTTTGATTAGAAGCCCCCGGTAAATATGATATGTAATCCATGACAGAGTTATGTTTTTGAGCAGTACTGTCACCACAAAGTTTTGATAAATGTCTGGGAAAAAGAAATTGTGCTTTTAGATTTATGCCAACAATAACAATTGATTCAATAAAATCCATATTTGTTCTTGGATACATGACATACATGGTATAAATGAAGAATTGGAGATTGTTACAATACTAGCTGTTATTGTATAGTGCCATCTGTTGTTGAGTAAAGGTCAAAGAATAAAGCCCCTATTTTGACTTTAAGAATAATCAGACAGGTTGATCAATGGGTATACATGTAGGCAATTGCCAAATGTGCATTCTGCATCTTATTGCAGTCAAAGCATTAGCGGAGATGTTAAGCAGGAAGAGTTGGAAAAGCATACAATAAACACCATTTTGGGGTGTAAGTTTATAATACATGGCATTATGCTATTTTTTCTGTGAAATGTGGATTGTTATTCTATGAATTATTTTGAAATGAATTGGGTTTTAATTTACTATGTTAATTTCATATTTATTTTGTTGTTGCACATATGTGCTATATATCTTTATGTTTGTTTTATTGCAGCCAGTGGTAATGAATGATGAGGATAAGACTGGCCAAGTTATTGCTGTTACGAGTGACAAGTAAGTTTGTTTGAATTTAAATATATTTTTGTTTCAACATTTTGTCTACCAGAGGTAAAAAAGGGTAATTTTGTTGGGTTGACGTGTGTTGGTCTGTTTGTGTTTGTCATTCTTGTGGTATTGCAGGAACTATGTATCTTTGGCGTTCATTGAAACTGTTGTATCAGTTGGTTGGGGTCAAATATCAATTTTGAGATTTTGTGGAAAAGGGAAGTGGAAGTCCTCTATACAGTGCGTGTCAATGAAAACTATACACTTTCAAAATGTCTACCAAATAAAAACTAAATGGTTCTTGGGGGAAATGTTTATATACTATGTAGAAAAAGTTCATATATCCTCAAATATTATCATGACACAAAAAGTCTGAAAATAATGCATGCTTCAGTGAGCAATGTCCATTTTTGTAAAGGACACAAAAAAGAGGCTGTGCAGGAATTAGCTATTCATTTATGACAGGCGTATGGGTTGCCATGGGGATCAAAATTAATAATGTAATAAATCAGCTAACATAGTCATAATTAAACTACAAGTCAAAAATAGACGATCAATATTTAAATGTAAAAATGTAATGGTTAACAGTTTGTTTTCATATTATTGATGTTTAATTGTTTTGACTTTTAGTTTGCTTTTGTCTTCGTTAGTTGATTTATGCCGTTATTGATTTTGACCCATATGGCGGCACATAAGCATGTTAAATGAATAATGAATTCCTGCGCAGCCTTGTTTTGTGTCCTTTATAAAAGTGGGAATTGCTCATTGAAGTATGTGTTATTTTCGGCCTTTTTTGTGTCATAATGATTATAGTTGATCATAAGGTCATGTGTCACATTGGGGTATAGTAAAAGGGTGGAGGCGTTACATTTTGGAGGAAAAATTATCACATTTTTTCACATAGCATGAAAACAATGTACAGTCATGAGCTGTACAATGTCTCATATTGTAGATAAATCATCAGGTTACATGTCTGTGAAGTTTCAGCTTTGTCGTCCTAGTTTTTATACAAAGATAATTTGAGTGAGTATAGGGTAGAGAGTGGAGGATCCTACATGTATGGTGGAGGATCCTACGTACGGTGGAGGCATATGTGTTAAAGTATAGGGAATTCCAATTTTTGTTATTTTCTTATTCTTTGTTGCGTTATATTTTTGCATCCACTCAGTCATATAGGTTGGGTGATACTCAGTGAGTAAATGGGCAATTCCAAGCTGAAGTGCATGGAGCTGAAACTTTAATGTGGTACTGTGCCTTAATTTGTAAATGCAAATTAGGATCTGAAATTAACACAAAGGCCTCTTTACCATACAACCAATCATTTAAAGGCATTGGCTAACGTCTTTAGGATTTTAAAAAAGCTTGTTGTACTACTTGAAAATGATTTAAACGTATGAGTTATAGTTTAAAAACACCAATCTGAAAGTGTCATATGAAAATATCTACAGGAAGTTTTTTCAAATAGCGAAAATGTGATACAATATGTTTGGAAACGATATCAATCTTTTTTTAACGGTTGGTTCTTGCAATTTTCTTGTTAAATTTCTTTTAAATCTAATTTTGTTCCTTGAAAATGGTATAAACGTATGAGTTATAGATTAGGAAGACCAATCGGAATGTCTCAAATCGTAATATCTATGGGAAGTATTTTTAAATATTGAAAATCTGAAGCAATGTTTGAAAATGATATTTAACGATATCTAGTGATCGATTCTTGTAACGGCCGTTGTAATTTTTCTCGCGGCGAGAATAAATACTCAAAATCTGTGTTTTAGACGTATACCTATCTAAAACGTTTCATTCCAAATTTTTGATGCTTTTGGGGTTTTTGAGTCGACATAAAGCTATCCATACATATTCCTCTTGATTTTGATATTTTTTAAATTATATGCCTACAACGTTAGCCTATGTCTTTAAGTTCAAACATTATGAGATTCAGTTTTCTTACGCTGAATAATTGATCAAACCCAAATTTGCACATATGGGACTATGGTGCTTTAAATGCCTCTTATTCTTATATCTAGTTGCTTTTCTCTGATTTTTTTGGCTTAAAGTAATTATCATGGACTATACTCTAACAAACTTTTGTCTTTACAAGCATTTCCTCTCACAAAATATCCCAAAATACAGAGGGAAACCAGATACCACTCCGTATCACAAGATAATCAACCAATTTTCTTATGAAAGACACCAAGAACAACATAGAATCCAATCAATAACTCAAACTTGTGATATCTATTTAAAGTTCACCCAGTTTAAGCAAAATGTTTTCTGCTCAAATATGCATGTCCATTTTGCGTCACTCTGTAACCATGCAAGCTTATGAATATTTATATCTCATTAATTAAGTGGATCACTACAACAAATATTATTATTTTGAAAAGTGCGTGGGTACCAACAACTATTGTCGTGTACCATTTCTTTGTACTGGTAAATAAAGATTAAAGTATGGATGATAAATTTGTTTGGATGCTGAAATTTGTTTCTGAATAACGCCGTTCCCTTGGAACTGCCCAAATACAACTTGTATCAATGGAAAGCTATAAGTAGGAAAATAATATAAATATACAAAACTAAATCTTAATTTTCATATTGGTATACATGATTGTACCTCAACTAGGCTATTCTCTCCCCCCGGTCCCCAATACTTGAAAATGACTTTTAATTGTATAGTGCAGGGAGTGACGTCAAATGATGTGCATGGAATATGCTATAGCTGTCCGGTAGACAGGCACCATTATGGGTTTGCCCTTCAGGGAAAAAAAACCAAACCATATTGTAGACCTGTGTGTGTTGAGGGTCTATTATGAAATGAAAGGGCAAACACAATCATTCCTGGCTGCTAGACGTCTATATGCACATTCTTTGATGTTACTCACCAATGTAGCAATAATTCAGGCCACTTTGTAATTGAAGTAAAGTACCAATTTTGAAGCTGCCAATTTTTGAGTGTTTTGGAAGGAATCACTTTCTAGCTACAGTGTAGATGGCCAATGAAAAATGCTTAAATTTGGTTTTGTTGTCTTGTAGCTTATTAGCTTATTTTTGATGTGTAATTTAGTTATTTCATTTTCTGGTCCAGTCGGGTCTAACTTTATTTTTGCATCCTTTATCAGTGGGTAATACAACATGTTTGTTGATGAGGGTAAAGGTCATTGAGGGGTCAAAAGGTCATATTGCATGTTTTTATTGATCGTAAAATCAGGCAAGTCTGTATCAGCTGGTACATGTACAAGTATATGTGTAACTTACCAGCTATACTAATGAATTTATTTAAAGTGTTCTCCTTTTGTGAGTTATGGTTTGTAGATCTATACAAGAACATATATTCAGTGGAAATAATTTTGATAAAGACATGAAGAACAGAGAATCTACTGCACAGCTGGTAGTGTGAAAAGTTAATAAAATAAATTGCGCGAGCTTTCAAATTATATTAATTTGATTTAGACATAATATAATATTTAACTATAGTTTAGTAAAATAGTCCAGTGGCAAAGATTACTTTTCAAATGCCTTCCTACATACTCATATTATGACAGATAAAAAAAATGAAATATCTATTGGAAAGATGTAGGCCTAGTCTCAATATATGCATTTATTTGTGGGTTGGATGTGATTCTTAGCAGAATATTGTTAAAAAAAGAAATTCAAAAAATATTTCAAATCCACCTACAGACTGATTTTTTTTTTCACAATTCATTGTCATGACCACAACACTATGCCATCAGTTTTTGACCAATTAAAGCAATTTAAAGCAATTTCATATCAATATCATTTTGGCAATTCCAAAGCTTCAAAAACCACAACAATTATTAGGTGAACTAGCTGTTACCATCTTTCAGATGCATCTATAGACAGATTTTTTCTCCACAATTCATTGTCGTGACACAACCCTATATATGCCTTCATTTTTTGACCAATTAAAGCAATAATTTCATTGTAAGAAATATTCAGAACTGTCAGTATTATTAATTTGATTTTTCTCTTGGTGTATAGAATCATCTTTTTAAAATCATGAAGTGATATAGGTTTGGAGAAGAAAGCCTTTTGTGCCATTTATACACAGGAGTAGGATCAAAGCGTGTTTGGAAGAACACTTGTCATAATATTGTTTGGTTTGGGGATTATTTGAATATTCATCTAATATTGTGTTTGTCTGTTTCCTTACAGCCTGGAATTACCATATGAATTGATTTTCGAATGTGATGGAACAGAATACGAGGTCACCGTCAATGATCACTCCAATATTGAAGTAAACCTGCACCATCTGCCCACAAGGGGGATCTTGAGCATCCGGCAGGAGGGGATGGTCATGGTGTGCGTCAGGTTGAGACAGGATGATGTTTAAGTTTATGTAAGACTTTACCTTAGGATGTATAGGTTTTAGCAGAGCCATCAATAAACAAAGTTCGGCCAACCCGGCTCGTTTAGGTTATAACATGGCGCATATTGCTTTGTTAGGCAAGCACAATACGAAAGAAAATGCGCCATGTTGTTACCCAAATGTAACCGAGTTGGCCAAACTCTGTTTACTAATGGCTCTGGGTTTTAGTTGAGGAAGGTATAAAGTACATGTTCATGTTAATATTATTTTGATTTGGATATAATTGGTGATGTACATTGCCTGTAATCCCTGTATTTTCCTTTAGTTTTATTATTATTTTTGCTTTTGGTAACTTTCAAGAAACTTCTTTCATACATCTAAGATAATAAAAATAAAAGGTATACACTCAATAGAGCTTTCATTTTTGTGATCTTGCTTGAAAAACATATGGATAATCAAAAATAATGCAAATTACAGGCAGTGCCACTAATTATTTTAGATATGTAACATTTGACCTAGATTGAATCAATGTAAGTATTATCAATTATGTTGTGCAGAAAGTATGATTATTTAATTGTTTTCCAGATGAGCATGATGCTAATGAAACTATTTTTGATACTATTGGTAAACAAACCCAAATACCTAGACATGCATACTTTAGTTGGAAATATAGTATTATTATGTTTTTCCTATGTAAACATGTATTAAATTTTCACTAAACAGAAAAACCTCCAAAAAATTATGTTACCAAATATATGCAAAACTCCATTTTTATTAAAAAAATGAAGTTTATTTTTGTTATTGTGGTAAAAATGTTTGTTTTATATTTTCTATGATATGTAAACTTTTGACCCACATCGTATATTTAAATGTGATTTTGTTGTTTTGGATATGGTTATACATAGTTGTTGGTTTTAACTGTTGGAATACAGAGGTTAAAGGTCAAGGGCCACAGATGTCACCCTTTTTTGAAATAATTTGTTTTAAGGGGGAGGCATATTAGACGTAGTTGTATAAATTGTCTTGTTTATATTTTTGTTAGCAATTTATACTATATACATGTAATTCTAAAGGCGAATTTTAAGTGTTAGTTTTGGAGCCTGACAACCTTTTTTTTGGGGGGGGGGAGTATTGAGAATATTATCCATAATGTTGGTTATAATTGTTCTATTTTATCAACTTCCGTCACATTGTTTGCGTTTTGTTTGAAACTGTTGGGTTTGAAAGTTCGATCCTGTAAGATATGTTACAATTTTCTTGTGCATTATAGATATTTCTGTTCATGGTCAAGTATTAAGTTGCATTTGAATGATTGCTTTCTTAAAATGTGTTAATTGTATGACAGAGAGTAAGTAAAAAAAATATGATTACAGAGATTATACGTTCCGTATGAAAGTTATATCGATCCGGTAATATTCCTGTGCCGTATGGATATTAATAGGTCAAGTGTAAAGATGTATATGAATGATTGCTTTCCTAAAATGTGTTAATTGTACGTCAGAAAGTAAGGAAATATTTGAAAAAATGTTATTTACTAAGTTTAGATTGTTGCAAGAAATTAACATTTGAAATGTTTCACAATAGGAGCAAAGTATACACATCTGGGGTAGATTTAATTTGTAATGTTTTATTTGTTGTGAAGATTTTAGTAGTTAATTAGCACAGTTTAAAACAAAATATGTTATAGTGCATCCCATAAAAAAGTACCCTGTACTCTTATTTCCTCATAAGGTATAACTTACCATGAAAGTAATTAAGTTGTGTATTATTGAAGAGAATATAAGTTAATCTTTAACATGAAATAAAACAAGGTCATACAATTTATACATATATATATATGATGCTTTTAAATTTGGGTATACTATTTTTTTCTGTGATGCATGTGTAGTGTTTTAACATATACAATTGGATCAACAATACAATGATACAGATGAAAAGTTGCATAAAGTTGCTTCTATTAGTGTTTATATTTGTATTAAAGTATTTTTAATATAGTTTCATGAATAACTGTTTAAATTTATTTATGTGATTGAAATACTAATCAGGGGTGGTGTTGTCCATGAATGAATTGTAGAGATGAATTCTATGTGCCATGTACAGTGTATGTGCATTGTTATACAATGATTCTTATTTCTTTGAGGAGTGAGTGAATAGGTTTCAAGTTGTAATAGTGTTATCATATTAGATTACAGTATTCCTGTTATATCGAGTTTAGATACAATGCATGTTATGCACTTTTCCAAATGTCGTTATAACGGGAGTGGACTGTATTGGATTGTGCTTCAAGTGGTCTTAGAAAAGTGTTAGATATGGACTGAGGTGGCCTGTGGAGATGGCACAATGTATGTGTAGATGATGCCATTTGAAAACTGGATTGAGTTTGCATAAAGATTTTAAACCGGTCTCGGTTGGTCCTGGAATTGATGTGTGAAGCACCAAAGTGGACTCGGGTTGGCTTATAATGGAACTGACATAATTATCTGAAAGATTTTATTTTTTGTTTTTTTAATTTATAAGCCAACTCGAGTCCATTTTTGTGTTTATGACAATTATGTTGTTGATGAAGATATTGATGATATGATGTTGATAATGATGATGGTGCATGATGATGATAATGATGTATATGGAGATGAAGATGATTATGGTCATCATAAGGGTGATCCTTGGTAGGATTGTTGTGATGATCATTGTGATTGTGACAAGATAATGCAGTGGCGGATCTAGGATTTAAAAGGGGATCCGAAAATGGGGGTGCACCCAAATTTTTATGATTTTAACATGCAGTCAATGAGTGGTTTTCACAAAAATAGGGGGCGTCGATTGTGTCCACCCCCATCCCCCCGGATCCACCACTGATGATGGATCTAGTACATTTAAGACTTGGCAGTTAAGTTGAAAACCAAAATTCATTTGGGACATGGCTTTACTGGACAAAGACCAAAGTGTTGCCTATTAGGATTATTTAAACTGAAAATGAGATTTTCATATCAATATTCAAGTGAAATAAATATGGGCATTTATGATTTGATTTGAAAGAAAGAATAAGAATGTTAGCCTACAGAATTTTTTAAAATGATCAAGCACAAGGAAAACCCAGAGCTTTATAAATGTATTATGTATAATTATTTGTTTAGATGCCTCAGTTTTAATTGCAAGAGTAGTGTACGATATCTTTTTTACAATAAAAATATTAATCAATTTGTAGATAACATAGACTTGGTGAATTACCTGATGAATTTAATTTTGCAAGATTTCTTTCTTTTCAATTTTTATTTTTGTTTTAGAGAATACCGTAAGGCCTTTTTTGTCGTCGCGAGAGCATCGTCACTTTGTGGTTTGTCTCTTGGACAAAATCTTGCCTTGTGAAGCCGAATCTTGACCTTAGTTCTACACGTCGTTTAGGTAAGTTGATTATCCGAGATTTCCTTCTCATTATGCTGCATGGAAAGTCATGTTTGCAGCCACACGTTAGTCAAAACACACCCCTGTACCGCTTACCGTGTCAGAGCAGTCGGAGGTTTATAATTGTTGCTGCGGCGTTGTGTATAGATTCTATGGAGCACACAAAAGTCCGGCGGTATGGTAGAGGTACCTTAATCCACGCAGTACATTAATCCACGCATCCTCAATACGCGCGATGTGACGCGTTATATCCGTTCATTTTTTGGATAGACGATAAAACAACAAGCCTATCGACGATATCACAAAAATTTTGAGGGAAAATCATTGGTTTCTTGTATTTTTATGATTTCATGAAATCATCAAGAATACACTTCATTGAGACAAGAAAACGAAAATTGACATTCATTTACTGTATTAAAACTGTGGTGCGTGGATTAATGCACTCCAGCAAAGCTAGAGAGTCCATGCTAATGCGTATGGACCTCTAGCACTGTATACAGGTGAGAGTCAGGGGGAATCACTTTTGCACTTTTATGCCGGTAAAATACTCGACTAATGCAACATATCATAGATTATGTTATATCTGTCTTACATTTGATAACAATAAGTTACCTAATTTTAATTTTAGAATAAAAAAGAAATTTCGTAAACTCACTTTTAAAGCCCCTTTTCTCTCCTTTGACAGAGACGGCTGCATGGTTCCCTCCTTGTGATAGCGATGACATGAAAACTGCGTACGTTGCGGACACCATAGTGACGTCATCGTGACGTCATCGTGACGTCATCTCAACGTCATCTTAAGCACTTGCGCAATATCTGTCATCTGACGGGTAGCTAGTCCTATCTCGCAGACGTTTTCAGTTATTGCTTATCGCCTATTTAGTTTCAGATGTTAATATTGGCACGTCATTTAAATGATATGGCCTGTCATAATAGGATGGAGATTGATATTACCCTATTAAATATTGACACTATAGTATAATTACAGGGCTGTGGAGAGTGGACAAAAAAAAAACCTGCAAAAAGAAGAAAAAATAAATAAAAAGAACAAGTTAGACCCAAAGTATGCATCTAGCGTTAATAATCGGCTTAAAGAGGCAGCGCTCCCGAAGGAGCAGGGGACAGGGCAGTGGGTGTTCCAGGGGGAGGCGGCCCGGCCCTCCCCTGTTAACAAAAAACGGGTAAAAACACTTTTTGTTTAAAAAAATCAGACGGGCCCTCCCTGGATTTTTTTTTTTTTTTTTTTTGGGGGTTCAAGAGGAAGGGCTGGGTGTTGAGTAAAATAGTATTCACTCCCCCGCTAATTAACCGGCTGGCTGATTTGCCGCTAAATATTTTTCACGAACTGGGCAACAACAAAAAGTGCTCCTTATCCCACCACCCCCTCTTTTTCATCAGCTGGCTGGCCGCTACATATTTGTTTTTCTCACGAATTGGGCCCCTCTCTGGCCCCTCCTTTGCCGCCGGCTGGATCAGCCCCTGGGACAGAAGATGGGGCACTGTACTCCCCATCTTTTCAAGTGTCCCAAAGTACCTCTTTATCATAGGAAAAGTGTCCCTTTTACATAGGAAAAGTGCCCCTTTTCCTTGTAAGAAGTAAAAAATTCCTTCTGATAAGTGCCCCTTTTCCTTTCTCTATAATACATGCGCCCTAATTTAAAGTGACTTATATATAGAGGCAGAGCAACTGTTTCTTTAATTTCCACCAATGCATGCTCGCCATGCTCGCTCGCATTTATAGTTGATATAAATATGTTACTTATTAAATGTCTTTTAGTCTTTCACTGCGAAAGCTAGGCCGCCTTTGGCAGCCTTTCGCGTTGTGTGAGCGATATAGGGTGTTGAAAGGACGTACTTGAGAGTTGACATGTTGAATGGTGGAAGTGGTAAAACAAAACAAAAGAAGTTGGTGAATGCTATCCTATACAGAATTATAATCATGATATGTGCTTATATATAGCGCCTAACACTTACTTTGTTGGAAGGCTCTAAGCGCTCTGCAATAATCCAGCATAATTACCCTGCATGGCTTTTTCAGAGCAGCTGTCACGCGCTCTGCGTTAATTTCAAGGAATAAATTCCTATCAGCTAGGTCCCCGTTTACTTCACCTGGGTGGAGTGCATCACAAATGTGGATGAATTTCTTGCTGAGGGAAATCAACGTCCTGGAGTGGGATTCGAACTTACGACCTTATGATTGAAAGACGTGAGTCAGAACCACTACACTATGACGTTTCCAGATCGTGCGCACCTACATGTACAATATTAAATCCAGTCTTATTTTTAGTTGATTTGATGCCGTCTATACTGTAAAAGTAGCGCATTTACCCCCAACAAAAAGGAGTAAAGTAGACATAAATAGTGAACAAAATATATCAGATATTTGTTTTGTATTTTCATGTTTTTTTTTAATTGAAATTTGCCTTTAAAAAAAATGATTTAAATGAGCCAGATCTGAATTGCTCATAATTTCGAAACCCTTAAAATGTATCACAATGGGTTCACAATGTCACCTCACAATATTGGTAGAGTCGTTAGGTACACTTTGTGTGAAAATCAGAGATATCCAACATCACTGTATGGCTGAATATGAGCACAGATTAAAGACAAAATGGCCCAATTGAAAAGTCACAGGATACTGTGCGTGCCTGTACATTGTTGTGAAACAGCACATGACTGAATGCATTGATTATGAAACAATGCTTTTGATATTCTATCCATATTTATTGGTAAATGGCACATGTGGTTAAATGCATTATTTGCAATTGTAAAACAGTGCATTTTGAAATTGTTTAATACTCAGTAAACTGCAATGATAATATAACTTTTGTGAATCTTTAAATATGAAAATAACAATTCATTAATGTATGCTTATTCAACCATGCATGGATCAATGATAACCTCTTATTGTTACACATTGTTTTCCTAACTACCATAGAAATATTTTTGCAAGACGAAATCTTGAAATGATTCTACGTTATAAAACTATGAGTAATTGTTTAGGAGTGTAGTTACTTTTGTGACAATCAGCCATCAATTTTTTTCTTCCAAGGGCGCTCTTTGTTTAATTTACAAAAAAGCCCCTTGAGGTTTCTCATGGGGTTCTTTTCATGACGGGGGCTACTTTTTGGAATGTAATTTGGTTTCTTAATTTTAGTCCGGCCGTATCGTATAAATACAGCATTCATATAGAATCTTACATTTCAGTTAATGATTCCATCCACTATTACTCAAATGGAAATGTTCTTTTACTATTAGATACTACATCGATCGTGTCAAGATATATGTCGTGTATAGTCACTATTTTTTAAATTTATCATTTTGAGCTGTCAAAATTATGTCTCAATAATAATTATGGCATAACTTTGGAAAATTATGAATTTTTTGATAGATATTAATTGGTATACGACTATTTGTTCATGTTATCTTGAAACCATGATTAAATGAAAAAGGAAGACAAATACAGAAACTTAAATTGTTTTATGTGCCTTTCATTTTAAACTTTTGTCCTATTTGTTGACGTGTTTCTCATCATTAATCATATTACTTCATTGTTCACGTACATTCAGCACCTAAGAAATATAGAACTACCAAATTTGCAATAAAGTACGAGACTCTGCTTAATAAAGAAGTTAAGAGGACACTGATTAACTGATTTGTAGGACTCCCAGGGCGTGGTCGTACTTTTTAACTTGATAATATCAACGATTTAATATAGATGATCAACACAAATATCAAGGGTCGTATATGGTCACTACAGATGTAACAAAATCTTTTCCTGTCCCAGAAAATCAAAATATATTTGTAATTTCACTAATGTTCACAACTGGGAATTTTCACAACTGTATAATTTTCACATACTTTTTCGTGAACGAAAAGTAGATTAACCAAATACATAGATTGAGCGCGCGTAAACAATCACAGCTTTCGTATTAGCTTTCCACGTAGATGAAGGCACCAGCGAACGCAACGGTACTATGGAATTGTTGCTTATTTCAGTTATCGCTGAAAACGTTGCGAGAAGAAATCCCGTAGACCAGTACAGACATTTTCTCTCGCGGAACCATTCTTTTATACATGCTGAAGGTATCGCTTATTTTATTATTCTCAATTTGAAGAGTGTACATTTGCTCAACAGTGCACGTACCGATATCCGTTGCCATCCTCTTCAATAAGGAACTATTTTGAGTTTTTATATTTCATTTCGAGATTTCAAACAACTTGTTGAACAAATCCCAAGCTTTACAGTGATCTGCAGTCCAAACGAATGACACGTGCAATTTTTCAACCCAAGGTGTGCAAAACCCTAAAAGTTTTTAAATTTCAAAGGATTTCCTTACCCAAATAATAATATAAATAAATGATTTGATTGTGCTAAAACTAAACAGGATTTTTTTTCTTTCTCCCTCTCTTTATATGATGTAATAATTATTGTTCGCACTAAGACCTCACAAGGTAAGAGCAATTTTTTTTTGCAAATTTTTTCTGTCCCGAAATTGGAAAATTATACCGACCGATATTCTGTTCAGTGTGGGGAGGAGGGAGGTCATTTTTTTTTTTTTTTGTCCAGTTTTTGAGGAAAAATTTCAACGACTAATTTTTTTGTTTTTTTGTTTTTAACTTCTTTTTTCACTTGAAAAAAATGAGGGGGTTGCAAACACACACATGCACAAATTTGAGGGGATTTGTGGGTTAACCCAATTTTTTTTTTTTTTTTTAACTTTTTTTCACTTGAAAACAAATGAGGGGTTGCTCGAAACACACACATACACAAATTTGAGGGGTTAACCCCAAATCCCCCTCCCTCCTCCCCCTCCCCCCCCCTCCCCCGCTGCGTACGCGCCTGCTGCAGAGTCATCAGAGTCATGTACATAATTATATTTAATACTAAACTCTGAAAACGCTCGTACGCAGAGACTAAGCTAATAGCCTGCCGCTGAGCTGTGTACACAACCGATCGCGTCCCTAACACCAAGCGAGGAAGCACTGTAATCGGGCGTTGAGGGCGGTACCTTCATTTTGTAATTACGTCATTAAATTCGAAAATGGCGTACATGTTAGCTGACTACGAGACCGTTTCCCGGAAAAAAGTAGGCTCAGATATCTGGAAACCCTGGAAATTTTCACCAACGAAACTTGTAAGTTCCATTAGTTCATTATTTGTTGAAATTATTGCCCCATCTAATTATTTATAAAGGCATTTGACAGTATCCTACAGCAGGATCTGAAAAATGTTGGGTTAATGTGCAGTGTACAGTGTTGCCTCTTTTATTACACGGCCGGGATAGCGTTGCAGCTATGTGTGGATTAATGTAGAAGTCTACCGCTTGATTTTGTTAAAGAAAATTTGAGGCGGTCGCGTAATCGACACGAGTTAACATTCACCAAATATTTCCGTCGAAGTTTTCTCTATAAATGATCCTCAGAATATTTAGCATTTAATGAGGAAAACGTTGATAAAAATGTTAAATTATTTGACTTTTAAGCCTTTCAAAACAAAGTGCGTGGATTAAGGTACCTCCATCATACATGTTGTAGCTTCCCGACTGCAGATCTAACGTTAATTTTGACATTTACGTATGGCGAAGACTAACTTAGGCAAAAGACTAAGTTACGAGGTTATATTAAAACCGAGTACGGTAAAAAAAAGTGAATGTGGAATGAGTTATAACTGTTAGGTCTAACTCAGTGGTGGAGTACAGCTAGTCTTTGTATTGACATTGTGTTATGAGTGCAGCTAGCCTGCATATGCCGACTCAACCAAGACAAGACAAGACAAGATCTAGATATAACGTTAATAGATCTAAAAGTTAGAACTAACTTTAGATCTGATGTGTTTTGAAATTATCAAAGAAATTGAAAGTGATGCAACCTGTGACTGTTGTAATGTAATTTAGTAAGCATTTTCATGTGACATGTCTGGGATTCCCTTATGTTATGATGACAGATTGAGTGACCTGACATTGATCAGATTCATGTCATGTCGTAATTTGAATTGTTACATGTCGTAATTAATTCATGACATGTACCAAATTGAATTACGACATGACGTAATTCCGTGTTTTTGACGGTCTCAGTCATGCTTCCATATGTCTGCGCATATGTTAAATCTACGTGATTGAAATTAAAGAAGACAAGCAATGACCAAAATCTTCCCAACTGCAACACAAAGACAAATATATATTAAAAATCTGAGTCAAAATGATGAAATAATGTTAAATTTCAGGTATTTCATGTACGGTAGATCTAGAGCAGTAGAGGCCTATAAAATTGCAGTCTTTCTCAACAAAACTGCCGAATCATGTGTAAAATGAATGGGTGTGTGTGCGCAGACATGGCCATGGGATAACATTGTTTTTTCAATCTAGAAATGACAGTCGGCCATGTATTGATAGAAATTGACATAGTTTGCTCAAATTTTGATGAGATTTTTGGAACACTTGATCATGAATGAAATAATAGGGAAAATCTGAAAATTTGTGTACAAAGTGAATGGAGAGTTGTCCACAAAATTAGCCATTTTGAAGCAGCGTTGCCAATTTGAGGATCCCCATAGAAAGTACAACAAGTGTTTTCAAACTTTCATAACTCTCTTATTTTATAGCTGATTTTGATGAAACTTTTTTGAAATTGCTTCTCTCATATTACTCTTTCGTATGAGATGATTTTCTCCTTGGGTTTTGGTTTCCTTTTAGTTTTTGTGAGCAGATGTTTTACATTTAGGTTGTTTTATCACTATGACTATATGACTATGACTTTATTTTGGTCTCGGGATGCTCCACTGAGACTATCTTCTGGTTCCGCAAATCCCGGCTTGCGTTAATAGACCGCTGGCACCCGCGCCCGCACTAGTGGTGACGATAAATTGTGCACTGCAATTAATAGATGCACACAACACAGCGCTGTTGCAAAAGCGATAGTGGCTGGTCTTCTTACTTACGAAAATGCCAGATTACAAGTACTTAACATCTAAGCACACTTTCCAGCATCGCTCTAATTAAAGTAAGTATATTCTAGATTCTAATCTATAATCCATATTAATTCATAAACTTCATAATATGGTACAAACGAGCCCTTATCAGGGCTTTTCAATCATGTAAAAAGTGAATGGGGCCGGATCTGGCACATATCTATGTTGACTTAAAGGGGAAGTCTATTTTGAAGCAATAGTGATTTAATAATTAAGTCATTCTCATTTCAATAAATACGAGCTCCTTGATGATTTCTCAAGAATTGCCCAGACGTGTCTATTGAATTAAATTAATTTTTTTTTCTATTCCTTTCTGTCTTTTGCAGGACCGAGGGTGGTACACCAACGTCAACTTTAATATCCAGCAATTCGTCTTAAAGTTGTGGTACACTCCAAAGAACTCTCCAAAGAACTCTCCAAAGAACTCTCCAAAGAACTCTCCAAAGAACTCTCCAAAGCACTCTCCAAAGAACTCTCCAAAGAACTCTCCAAAGCACTCTCCAAAGAACTCTCCAAAGAACTCTCCAAAGAACTCTCCAAAGAACTCTCCAAAGAACTTGCACTTGAACTTGCACTTGAACTTGCACTTGAACTAGCACTTGAACTAGCACTTGAACTAGCACTTGAACTAGCACTTGAACTTGCACTTGAACTAGCACTTGAACTTGAACTTGCACTTGAACTATCTTGAACTATCTTGAACTATCTTGAACTATCTTGAACTATCTTGAACTATTTTGAACTATCTTGAACTATTTTGAACTATCTTGAACTCTCCAAAGAACTCTCCAAAGAACTTGCACTTGAACTTGTATTTGAACTAGCACTTGAACTTGAAGTATCTTGAACCTTGAATCTGAAACATACTGAATGAAACTTGAATCTGGAAATCTTGAATCGAATCAAAACTGGAACAGAATATTTCTAAAGATTGTATTGCCATTTTTAGAAGACATAATTATTGTCAATTATAAAGAAATTATTGGCAGTTTCTAGAAGGAATTAAAAGTAAACTGAAATAAAAAGAAGAACAATAGAGGGACAGGAATCTAACTCTAATTCCTGGAACTTGATAAGACCATACTTACAGTTGAAAGCAGTAATATTGTAAATCTTGGGCAAGAAAAAAAGAGGTATACATTTTAAAGAGTAAAGTAGATTGGAAAAGTAGTCGTTGAAGATAAATATTGGAAGTTTGAAGGACTGTATTGCGATTTTAGAAGACATAATTATTGTCAATTAGAAAAAAATTCTTGGCAGTTTCTAGAAGGAATTAAAAGCAAAGTGAAATAAAAAGAACAATAGAGAAAAAGCAATCTAATTCTAATTCCTAGAACTTGATAAGACCTCTATTAGAATTCAAAACAGTAGTATTAGTAATCTTGGGAAAGTAAAAAGAGCGTATACACAGCAAAGAATAAAGAAGATTGAACAAAATAGTGTGAAGAAGGCAATATTGCAAGTTTGAAAGACTGTATTGCCATTTTAGAAGACATAATTACTGTAAATTAGAAAGAAATTATTGGCAGTTTCTAAAAGGAATTAAAAGCAAACTGAAATAAAAAGAAGAACAATAGCGAGAAAGCAATTTAATTCTAATTCCTAGAACTTGATAAGACCATAATCACAAAAAATTTGTGTCAATATATAGAGTCCTAGAAAAGTGAGCGTGGTTGATTGTAAAGAGAAAAGGAAAGAAATCCTTCGATATATAGTGTTCAGAATTTTAAAAATAAAAGTAAGCTTGATTGCAGAGAGAGTAAAAAAGAAGATTGGGTCAGGATATATATATAGTTTTAGAAATATAAGTGAGGTTGATTGATTTGAGAGAGAATAAAGATATTTTGGTCAGGATATAAAGTGAACCTGTTTGCAGAGAGAGAGTAACAAAGAAATTAGCAATTTGGGAACTTATATAGGCCTACAATACATTTAGGCTATTAATGACCTACTCATAATTTTAATAAAAAACGCCATCTTGAGACAAAAACATTATAGCTCCTTAACACAGTACAAGCTAGTGTATATAAAGCTAGGCTATTGAAATACCATAGAGTTTAATATCAGTAAGGATTAGTTTTTCATAATTCACAATAGGAATATTTAAATAAAAGACTATTGGAGTAAGGAATATATACAGAACATTATATATCAAAGTTACAGAACCGTTAATTGTAGACTTGTAATTATTAACCAGAACTGTTGCAAGTATATAAGCAAAATTTACCATGATGGATACAATTGAATTTAAGAAAACACTTGATGAAATCATGAATATACTGACTAGTTGTGCATTGGTGACCAACCCAGAGCTTAATGAATGCTGTATCTGTAACAATGAAATCAAAGAAAATGAAAGTGATGCAAGATGTGACTGTTGTAGTAAGCATTTTCATGTGACATGTATGGGATTCCCTTGTGAAGACAGACTGAGTGACCTGACATTGATCTGGATTTGTTCATTTTGTGGCAATAACAACATTGCTCATCGCATGTTTGATAAAGTATGCATCCCTTCTCATTTCAATAGATACAAAGTCCTTGATGAAGAGCGTGATGAATACTGTTGCAGTACTGACTTGCCCCAATCATCTAAGAACGACAGAAGGAAATATACCAGATCAAAGAAGAGGTATGCAAAGAAGGGAAGAAACCTAGTATGTTGCCTGAAAACGATGTATTGATGACATGAAAATGAGTGACTGTGACAGATGTAAACCTGATCCTGTAGACAGAGAAAATCCATCTCGATCAGATTATGAACAATTGAGAAATGAAGAATTTGAAGATGATGCTGATGACTGGGTTACTGTAAAATCAAGAAAGACAAAATGGATGGAGAAAATAAAAGACAGAAAATTGTATTCCAAATCAACAGTTGATCATCGAACAGACCGGAAAATCAAGAGAAGATCAGTGAATGGTGTAGTCTTGGAACCAGGTGTGACTTACATTGGCAAAGCAATGAAGACATTCTATGAAAGTCATGAGAAAAAAAATGGAAACCGAAAGAAAAATGTATGTAAGGAAAACAAGAATGTGAAAAGAGAAGATGTCAGTTTGCAGTCTTATACAGAAACTCTTTTGGCTATATATGCATACAGTGTGCAATCCCCACATTCAATGAAATTGTACAGTGAGACCTGTGTGCAAATTGAAACGATGCAGACACGATCTTGGGCTGACGTAGCAGGTTATTTGCCATCTCAATCAAGAACAGATTCATGTGTTGATATTCATGCCTGCACTCGTAATCTTTTTGAACAGATCAAGGATTTCCGAATGTACAGAGTTCATGCTGGTGGCAAGAGAAAAGAAGCAAAGAACAAGAAAGGTCGAGCAAGGAACAAGAAAGGTCAGTCTTCCAAAGCCGGGAAAAAGGCACTGATGGAAATCACTCTTCTGATAAATCAGAGATTAGATTTGACAAAGATGAAGGAATAGAATTAGCAGTAAAGAATGAGAAGCTGGATACAAAGAAATCTATGAATGCAAGTGACCAAGGACTTGATCCAAATACATGTAAAAATGATGAACACTCAGACCAGCATATTTGCAATATGAAAGACAACAAAGGTTCAGATGGAGTTGTGCAGGACGATTCAAAGAATAATCTGTTGAAATCAAATTTTGATGAAAATAGGGAAATTGAAACAGACGATGATAGTGGCAGTGATGTTCACATACCAGTGAAACGTTCGTGTGCAAGAAATTGTATAGAATCTGATAGTGATACAGACACAAGTCCTGGATGTGATTTATGCGATAGAAGTGTTTTACCAGAACGCAATATGCCTTTGAATGTTTGTGATAGACCAAAAGATATGCCCATAAATGAACCAGTAGACAATGTCTGTGAATCAGTATTGGAAAATGATGATATGATGAAAGATGATTTTTCAGATGTTTCAGATGGTGTACAAGAAGATGCACTGTTTGACAATGACCTGGAAAATAGAAGCTTTGATACAGTAAAAGATGGTACAGACAATGATACTGATATGTCATTTAATGATCATGCTCATTCAAGGAATCCTTTAGAATCTTCTTCAGATTCAAATATCAAAGATGAAGACATTGAAAAGGCAATAGATGCTAATATGTACACATGTACTGATGAAACAGAAACAGAAGTTGAATTTGTAGCAGATCTTGGATTATGTGATAGACCAGATAAAGATTTCAAATTTGTACCCCTCCAGAATAATGACAAAAAGAACATTTGTTCAAAACTGAATATCAGATATATAGGCAAAGGCTGTGATTCAAGGTTAGATAGAAATAGCTGTATTGGAGTTCCTTTACAGAGTAAACAAATTACTGGTGATGGCAATTGTTTCTTTCGTGCAATTTCCTATGTAATTTCTGGAACTGAGCGTAATCATGCAATTCTAAGAAATGCCACTGTGAAACATTTATTGCAAACCAAGGACATGTTTAGTAATACATTGAGGCAAGAATATAGAACAGTCAGAGAATATGTTTTGAAACGTAGAATAAAGGAAGACGGAACGTGGGCTACAGACACTGAAATTAGCGCTTTAGCAAATTTAATCGATACTGATATTTATTCATACAATGACCAAGTACCATGTTGGCAATTGTTCTCTGCAAAGAAACCTGGAAGAATAAATATTGTAACATCTGATAAGGGAATTTATATACTGTACACAGGAAATGTTCATTTTAATGTTGTTGAATCTGTAGATTTTGTCAATTTCAATTCATTGGAACAGACAAGAACAACTAAAGAAGATAAAACGTCAAAGAGAAGTTTGCCATGTCCATCAATTCAGGCTGATGTTAAAGTAAAGCATGAGTTCAAGAAGTGTAGATCCAAGTGTCAGATAGAGGAAGAAATTGATGAAGTAGTGGATAAGTCTCCTGAAACATTTCAAAACCATGTTGATCCAATGGGAAAAAAACCTAGGCTCACGTTGGAGACTGGTACGATAAATCACGATGAGAGGAAAGGTACTGCAAATCTTTTGGACATGACATATGAACAGTGTGCAAGTAATCAGTCTGAATCAGTCGTTCACAACGAACGTAACACCAAGGACGAAACCCTTGAAAGTGATCACAAAGACAAATGCACGAGAGTCGATACACAAATAACGCTTGTTGCCCAAGGGACATTCAATCAAGGTGATACAAGATTTGGTGACTTAAGTGGAAAGCAGTGTGTTACCAATTCACTTTCTGCACTGTTGTATAGCAAGGTAAAAATGCCAATGATTGGAAAAGTACAGATCTAGACAGGATTTTGAATAACGGTAATGAATTATATTGTTACATACGGCGATCCACTTCACTCGACAACCAATACTTATTGATATCTGATCTATTTGAATATTTGGATGCGTACAATGAATTGTTTAACATAGTATGCCGTGAACCAGTCACTGGATTGTTAGATGGAGATGAATTGATATTGGCCCAGTCTCTTTCGATGACATTGAAGCAAGCACTCGAAAAGAACTCTGTACTGATTCTGATGCATGTTTTGTGACATTTGCTAGAAGTACTTTCATTGTATTATCTGGTCAAGATGGTTTCTTTATATTTGATTCACATTCCAGAAGCAGTCGAGGTTTCCTGAGTTGTAACGGACACAGTGTTGTACTGTACTCAAAGCTGGCAAGGTGTGTACAAGCATTGCATGAGGTTAGCAAAATCAATGGGATGCCCCCTGCACACCGAATATGAAGTAACTAGTGTATGTGCTAAAGCAACTTCCGGTAAGAATGAAACCTTGAAAGGCTATCCACAGTTACAGGATTTTGTTTGTAATCCAATTCCTTCGTCAAATACGCACAGTGAAAGTCAGTCTGGAAGCTCTGGATGTTCCATACATTGTGAAAGCTTTGATGAAGTTCAAATATTGGATGAGAGTGTTTCCCACAAAAGATGATTGATAACCCAAATGTATTTCTCTTCCCTGAAGAAGCAAATGAAACGATCATTCATGATGTACATTATAACGGTCAGGAATTAAAACTGAAGAGTGTGACAATTACCTTAACCAAACTAAAAGAACCACAGCTGAATAATAGTTGTCTTCTGAAAGGAAATGACTCTATAAAAGCAGAATATGAAAATGAACAAAAGGAGACTCCAACAGTTGTACTAAATGTGGAAATGACTCTGATAGATTGAATTTAGTGAACAAAGTTCAAAATTCCAACTCTATCTTAAGCAGAAAACGAAAGTGGAGTTACCTCGAAAGTGATGCGAAAGTTGATGTTGACCTTGGCAAGGAAATTCGAAAACCAAATGGGTGAAAATGAATGAGAACGACAGCTTAAGAATTGATGCAAGCGAATGTGCTGATAGTAATGACGAATTAATAATAATTGGAGAAGTTCATGTTAGAAATGTAGACCATGGAAAGAAAAAACGTAAAAAGAGACAAAGTTCTAATCAAATTAGGAAGCGCAAGAGACAGCAAATGAGAGAAAAACGAGCCCTGGCCAAAGATGAAATCATTAAGAAAAAGGAAAAGTGTCTTCACAATGCGCAAATGAAGAAAATTAAAGCGAAGAATAAATATAAAAATGATTTAACCTACAGAATGGAAAAAATAAATGAAGTAAAAAAAAGACAAAAAGAGAATTACAACACTGATTTATCACACAAAATAAAGCAAAGAGCTTATGTGAAACAAAGGCAAAAAGAAATGTATAAAGAGGATTCCAATTTCAGGAACATACAGCTAAATATTATGAAAACCAAATATTATTCTGATTTACATTATAAAAAGAAAATTTTGTATAGAAATAAACAAAAATATTTGAGAAATGAGGGATTCAAAGAAAATGTTAAAACAGTTATGAGGACTAAAATGAAAAATAACTATGAAACCAATGAAAATTTCAAACGAATGCACAAAAGCAGAATGAGAAGCAGAATGAGAAACAAATATCAGAACATTGAAGATTTCAAAGAAAAGCACAAAACCAAAATAAGAACTAAATATCAGAACATTGAAGATTTCAAAGAAAAGCACAAAAGCAAAATAAGAACTAAATATCAGAACATTGAAGATTTCAAAGAAAAGCACAAAAGCAGAATGAGAAGCAAATATCAGAATGATGAAGATTTG
This sequence comes from Mesocentrotus franciscanus, assembly GCA_037976565.1. NCBI lineage: Eukaryota > Metazoa > Echinodermata > Echinoidea > Camarodonta > Strongylocentrotidae > Mesocentrotus > Mesocentrotus franciscanus. The sequence goes on along the minus strand of CP137682.1, from coordinate 7,260,781 downwards.
AAACATATAAATAAGGCAAATATGAAAATATTGTCCAAAATTAGATATAAAGTCAAAGAATTTAAGGAAAAGAAATTGATGAGCTTAAAAATTAAATATAAAAGAATTGAAAAATATAGGCGAAATGTAATAAAACAAAATCGAAAAAGGTCTGTACTTGAACAGTAAAATTGTCCAAGTTTGATATTGTACTTAAAGAATTTAGAAAGATAATTTCTCATGGCCCAGAATATGTGTGCTGTGTATGCTTAAAACTTCTCTTTGAGAACCAAGTATTGAAATGTAAAAAGAGCAATTATAAAATTCAGACATGCATAAGTGAAGAATATTTGCATGTTTGCAATTCAGAATGCCGGTCAGAATGTTTAATAGGCCAGTCAGCCAGATCGTCACTATGGATATGCTTCACCTGTCATAGAAAATTGCAAGCTGGAAAATTACCTGCAGAAGCAAATATGAACAATTTACAACTACATGAAGTTCCAGAAGAACTTGCCAATCTGAACAATTTAGAACAGCATTTGATTGCATTGAATATCCCTTTCATGAAGTTAATGGCCTTGCCTAAAGGTGGTCAAAATGGAGTCCATGGCCCAGTCGTGTGTGTGCCTTCAAACACTTATGAAACAGTAGATATGTTGCCAAGACCACAGACTGAAGATCAATTGATCCGTGTTAAACTGAAACGAAAATTGTCGTACAAAAGCTATTATGAGTACAAATTGTAGATAAATCTAACTTGCTTAATGCTCTGCAGTATTTAAAAGCAAATAATAAGTGGTATTTTGATGTTACAGTTAATGATAAATGGGAAAACTCACTTGAACGAAATGAAAAAGATAATGAAAAGGAAGAAGCAGTTGAAATCAGTGGTAAAGCTCGTTTAGCAAAACATTTGAAGGAAATGGAAGAACAAACTGATTATATTTTGTCCAAAGACAAAAATGCTAATGAAAACATGCAAGACAGCAGGGAACTACACACAAAAATAGATGACAATGACACTGAAGACAATATGGAAGAACGATTACACGGTATTCAGTTAGACTCGTGTCTCCAGCCAGTAGATATTGGACAGGAAATATTAGATCAGTATTTTGAAGACATAATATGTTGTGCTCCTTGTGAAGGAAAAAGCCCTGTATCAATTCTGCAAGATAAAAGCAATGAGGCCAAATGTTTCCCAGTATTATTTCCTAAAGGTCAACCAACATACCATGATAGAAGAGATGAAAAATAACATTAGGACGTTATCTGCACAACCGACTGATGCATGTGGACAGTAGATTTGCTCAGAATACAGATTACATCTTTTATGCACAATATATTTATGAAATTCAACAGGTTATATCCCAAGTCTCTATCGCATTAAGGCAAAGTCCAAACAAAAAAGATGATTCCTCTTTAATATCTGCCTCAGATTTGAAAGATGCAGAGAAAGTTAAACAAATACTAAAATCAGACAAGGGCTATAAATTTCTAAAGCAAATTCGTGGAACACCTCCGTACTGGCAAAAGACACAAAAAGATGTACTGGCAATGGTACGACAGCTTGGAAAGCCCACATGGTTTGCCTCTTTCTCATCTGCCGATATGAGATGGTCAGAAATAATGAATACATTGCTTAGACAAAAAGGAGACATCAGGGAATCAAGTGAATTAGACTATACAGAAAAATGTAATCTTTTAAGATCAAATCCAGTAACAGTTGCCAGAATGTTTGATAAAAGATTTCACACTTTTATGAAGAGAGTTATTTTATCTCCAGCTGCTCCGATTGGTAAAATAGTTGATTCATTTTGGAGAGTAGAGTATCAAGCTCGTGGTTCTCCTCACATTCATGCCTTGTTCTGGGTTCAAAATGCTCCACAGTTGGGTATCGATAAAGATGATGATGTCGTACAATTCGTAGATAAATACATTTCTTGCCAGAAACCGGATGAAAAGGAAGATCAAGAACTACATGAAATAGTAAGCAAGGTCCAACAACACAGTATGAAACATTCTAAATCTTGCACAAAAACAGGGAAGGCATGTAGATTTAATTTCCCGAGACCACCATCTGAAAAAACATTCATTGTAACACCTGTTGAAGAGATTCCAGCTAAAGATTGTGGGAAAGTGCAAAATAAGGGAAAGGACAATGATCAAGTTAAAGCTTCTGAAAAGACTAAAGCTGATGCAAAGGAATTGTTGAATTCAGTTAAAGATGCATTATCCAATGAAATTGAGTACAACAGTGTAAACCATCTCTTTGAAGAGCTTGACATTACACAAAATCAATTTGAAAATGCACATAATGAATTAGCATCACAACAAAGTATAATCATCAAAAGACAAATACAAGATGTATGGGTAAACCAGTTTAATCCAAGTCTACTAAGAAGCTGGAACGCCAACATGGATTTGCAGTTCGTAACAAATGTATTTGCATGCGTGGCTTATATTGTATCCTACATGTCAAAAGCTGAACGAGAAATCGGAATGCTATTGAGTCATACACTATCTGAAATGAAAGACGGAAATGAGAACGCAAAGCAAAGCATGAGAAAACTTGGCCAGGTGTACATGCAAAATCGTGAAGTGTCTGCCCAAGAAAGCGTCTATCGTGTTTGCAGTCTCAGATTGAAAGAATGTTCCAGGAAAGTGGAATTCATTCCTGTTGGACCCGACCCTGTCAGAATGAGTTTACCACTGAGCATTATAAAAAGCAGACCAGATAACGATAATGATGATGATGACAATGTTTGGATGCCTAGCAAGCTCGACAGATACAAAGCTCGACCTAGAAACACAGAATTCAGTAATATGTGTCTTGCAACGTTTTGTTCTCAGTATAGAATCTTAACTGCATCCCAAACGCCAAGTACAAGAAGTAAAAATGTCTTTAAATTAGATAACGATCTGGGATATATTCAGAAGCGTACTCGTACAGAAGATGCAGTTGTAAGATATCCCGATTCTCACCCATCATCTCACCTGAAAAATATTATTTGAGCATTTTGCAACTCTTTCTGCCATATTTTGAAGATGGACAATTAAAGCCACCAACATTTAAAACACATGAAGAGTTCTATGAGACAGGTTCTGTGAAAATATGTGGACGTGAATTGGAGAAAGTCTGGTCAATTGTCTGTACTAACCGAAACAAGTTTGAAATGAATGCCGATGCAATTGATCATGCACAGGAGCACCTTGACAAATTTGGTCCACACGAAGATGCATGGGGTCTTTTATGTCCGAAAAGGAAGTAGAGCGACTTGAACATCCCAAAGAAAATGTAGATGTCGAAGATTGTGATGGAGATCTTGATATCCCTGATTTAAAGAATGAACCGAAAAAGATGACTATAGCATCGAATTTCGATCTGTAAAAATTTCCAAACAAGATGGACATTCTTTGATGAGGTCTTTGAATGAGAAGCAACAGAGTGTTTTTTACAAAATACGACAGTGGTGTTTAGATAGAGTAAATGGAAAATCAATCGAACCGTTTCATATTTTTCTAACTGGTGGTGCTGGCACCGGAAAGAGTCATTTGATTAAATGTCTTTACTATGAAGCAACACGTATACTAGCCCGAATGTTGCCACATCCTGATTATGTCTCAGTATTGAAAATGGCTCCAACCGGAGTAGCTGCATACAATATCAACGGCCATACTATACATAGTATTCTTTCTATTCCAATCAAAGCACAAGTACTGTATCAACCGCTGAGTGATGAGAAAATAAGTGTCCTTCGAAATAAGCTGGCTCAAGTGCAAATTTTAATCATAGATGAAGTATCAATGGTAGATCAAAAGTTGATGTCTTACATTCACGGCCGCCTACGACAAATAAAACAATCACGCGATCAAACTGCTTTTGCTGGTGTTTCAGTTATTGCTGTGGGAGACATGTATCAGTTACCTCCAGTTTTGGAACTCCTTTATATAAAGACACACTCAATGGTGCATTGTGGAATGCTAATTTCAAGAAAGTAGAACTTGAAGACATTATGAGACAAAAAGACGATACCCGATTCGCTTTTCTCTTAAATAGATTACGGGTAAAAGAACGGGATGACATTCTTTGTGATGAAGACCTAGCAATGCTCAAGTCCTGTGAAACTGGTGAAGAATGTGAAAATGCTTTGCATATCTATTCATGTAACAATGAAGTAGATGCTTGGAACAAGAAATTATTGCATAAAAATGCGGAGATGTGATATGCATAAAAGCACAAGACATGGACAAAGATGGTAAAAAGGAAGTCAAATACGGAAAAACCTTATACAAGAATGAAAACCCAGTTGCCTCCTTATCTGTGGATTGCAGTTAATGCTAGAGTGATGTTGCTCAAGAACATTGATGTTAGTAAAGGCCTGACAAATGGATGTTTCGAAATGTAACAGAAATAATAACGGATCATACAAATTTTAATCCAGTTTGCATCAAAGTTAATTTTGAGAAGGCTGATGTTGGTATTCATTCAATCGAAATGTCTCAAGAATCCATTGGTAAGAAATATGTGAGAAAACAATTTCCACTTAAGCTTGCTTATGCTTGCACAATTCATAAAGTACAAGGTTCAACATTAGACAAAGCTGTTGTATCATTAAAAGATGTATTTTTATCTGGACAGGCATATGTTGGGCTGAGTCGTGTTACTTCGTTATCTGGACTTGTGATAGAAAATTTTGATCCTAAGCAAATACACTGTAATCCAGAAATTAAAGAACGCATTGAGATTATGAAACCGTTTATCGACAATAGCACTTTTGAAGATATTCATGATTATAACTTTTCTTTGGTAATGCAGAATGTACAAGGATTAAAACAGCATTTTATCGATTTTAAATCGCAGTGCCAATTTGTGAATGTAGATTTTATTTGCTTGACCGAAACATGGATTAATGATGATGATCTCTGTGACGTTGTTTTGGATAACTTTCGATTTTATCATCAACCACGACATCTTTCATACTGTAATTCTGGAGTTGGAAATGTATTCAAAGAACAATCCCACGGAGGTGTTGCAATGTATATCAAAAATACATATTCAAGTAGATTAGACATATCTGTCGACAACTTAGAGTTTATCGCAATTCTTGTCACCAAACCAGTTTCTGTTGTGATTTCAGTTGTTTATCGACCTCCATCATATAGTATCAAATCATTCTGTGAATCATTAGACAATTTGCTAGATGCATTACACAAAAGAAGCATTAGGTGTATTGTGATGGGAGATTTTAATGAGGATTTGTTTAAAGGTTCTTCACAGGTAAACAAGCTAATGTGTAATAAAGGTTACAAACAGCATGTTGTTAATGCTACTACTGAGAAGGGAACATTGATAGATCATGTGTACAGCAAGGGACTAGATTTATTGGAAACAGAGGTCATCCCTACATATTATAGTTACCATGAAGCTGTTAAGATTGCATTTTAATATTAGTAGTAAAATGAGAAGAATAAAGTAACGAGTAAATTTCTTAATTTTGTTGATAAATAAACATTTTCATTTATCATGTCTTCATTCTTGCAAAAATGAATATGAATATTAATCCTTCTTAAAAGGGTTGTCAATATTTTGTTGGCTTACCTTACACTTATCAATGATATCATCTGCCATGGACATCACATTGAAAGCAGGTTGTAAAGTTGGTAAAACCCTTTTCTTAAGGTGATGAGTTGAAAGATTTATATGTGTTGTCATTCCTTGCCTTTCAAACCTTAGTATCTTTAAACATCACTCACATCATGACATGTACATGTATTTCAAACTTATAGATAACATTTTAGAAAACTAAAACAATGGTACACATTTAGAATACTGGATTGATAGGTGGATGGATAACAAGATCATACATCCATGCTTTTTCTTCCCAGGTTAAGGATTGTCGACCTGATCCATATATTGAAGTTGGAACATTCCATGAACCTTGCAAAGTGCTCATTTTTGACTGGGTTGGAGTAGGAGACAGCTAGGTACGTAGAAACCATCACTCTGAAGAAGACACTCAAATCAGAGATCAAGCTTCAACGTGACAATGAGACATGCAAGTACTTATTAAATTAAAGAAGAGGTTGTTATCATGGTTATGGAATATCAAAATGGGAAGGTTAATGATAATGAATGAATACTAATATCGGGACGCAATGCTGGAATGTTATTCTCTGAAAGATTATTTGTTTGGTAGTGATGAGTTTTAGTAGTAGGTTATTCACCATTATGTAAGTTGTTCTGAGTTAATGAAAATTGGAGGGTTATATTGTCTCAATGATCATGGTGGTAAATATGATGACAGTTCAATTGAATTCAATTTATTTCCATTTTTAAAAAAATTTACAAATCAATAACATATACATATGAATAATAGTGGCGGGATCATAAAAAGCACTGACTAACTGGCTTATTAAAAATGACCCCTGAACAATTAACACATAACGGATGATACATTGTAAGAAAATATCAAAAATTATAACAGGAGAAAAACATAACAAATACATCAAAAACATCAAAATTAAAAACAAAAAAACAAAAAAGAAGAAAAGATAGGAAACAACAATGAGTAGGACAGTGATGATTATAGGATTATATGAATGTTATACTGTCAATGATGTTCGATGTTCACATGATACTTAACCCTTACTGTACTGGGCTATTTTTCAGCAACCCCTGATTGCAGGGGGCTGTTGATATTTCAAAATGCAAAGGTTAATTTGCATAAATTATGAATATGCAAATTTCATCATTTTATTTTCTTTAATATGTATTATATTGTTTTTTTTATTTCTCATTATATCTCGAGGGCTTAAAGCCAGAACTGTCTATGTCCATTTTGGTAAAATTGAGTTAAGTCCACCAAGTATTGTATATTCATTTCAGTTTGTGTGCTAGAACTGTCGTATGTCCCATGATAAAACCATGTGAGTGATATAGGAGTAGTCGAACTGTTATGTCCATAGCACCTTTTCATTTGTATGCCAAAACTGTCTATTCCCATGTATGCCCATTAGCCATTTTACTTTTCATGTTTAGACTGTTTCAAGTACTTTCACACATTCATTAGAGTATTAAGTATTGCACAATACTTGCAGTTTTCTACTAATTAAGCAGATAAGATTCCCTATGCAGCTTTCACTGATTGTGGCCAAGCAACACTATATCATTGCTCGTAAAACCCGTTATCATAAATAAAAAAGACCAATGTGCAACATGTACGAAGTATGACCAGTTGTCGGGAGAATAGAAGGAGAATTTCAAGAAAGCGCATCTCGTGCGAAAAACAGAGGCTCAAGACGCCAAAGCAAGGGACTTCTCAGTTGTCCCTTCCATCGTGTAAGACAGGAAATCATTGTGAATAAGATGGAGCGTAAAGAGGACAAGCTTACAACAAGAAATATGCTGATGAATTTGACTTCATTGCATCATCAGGAAAGAGCAAACATCATGCAACTTCCAAGGTATGTCGCCAAGATTTGTCAATTTTTCATGGCGGTCGTAATGACATTGTTGTTCATTGCAAATCAAAGCAACACATCACTGCTTTCCAGTCTAAATCGTCAGCACAAAATATAACATCATGGATGTCAACCTCCAAGGATTTTAATATAACTAGAGCTGAGTGCTTATTTACATCATTTTATGTGGAGCACAATATTCCTCTATTAGCTGCAAGTCACATGGGACCATTGTTGAGAAAAGCTTTTCCTATTCTGAGGAGGTTAAGAAGTTTTCCAGAGCAAGGACCAAAACATCTTGTCTTGTGCATGAAATGGCCAAAGATGAACAAGGACAGATTGTTTCAGCCATGAAAGCACGGCCATTTGCAATATCAACTGATGGGAGTAATGTGAGCGACAGTACACTATACCCAATTGTCATCAACTACCATGATGGTAAGCAAATTTCTTGCACTCTGCTTTCCCTCCCAACCTTAGAAATGGCAGGAACTGGTGAAAATATTGCCAAATTGCTCATACCAGAGCTGCAGAAACATGATATCCCATGGGACAATTGCACATCATTGGGATCAGACAATGCATCAGTCATGACTGGTGTACACAAGGGAGTTGGGGCATGCCTCAGAAAGTGTCAGCCAAACCTTGCGCTTGGTTGCCCCAATCATCTAATTGATCTTGCTGCCAAAGCTGCGTCATCTGCATTACCATATTTAATTGACTCGCTCCTTATTGATGTGTTCTAGCTACTATCTGGAAGCCAGCGTGAACAGGAAATTGAATCTCAAGAAGTTCCAGATGCTCATTGGGAACGAAGTGCAGGCAATTCTGAAACATGCTTGTATGAGATGGCTGAGCTTGGGCCACTGCTTGCCAAGTTTTATCCAGCAATGGCAAGCTCTAGTCCTCTTTTTTGAAGGAGAAGTGTCAGCCAAGCAGAAGAAGCCTACTCAACAGACCAAGCAGAAGATGCCTACTCAACAGACAAAGCAGAAGAAGCCTACTCAACAGATCAAGGCTACCAAAAATAGTATCCAGACTTCACTTGTTCCAAAGAAGCCGAATCCAGCTGTGAAAAATGAACCTGCTCAGGGATCTCAACTGAAGGTAAGGCTAGAAAATGTATTACTACAAGGCATCCACTCCTTTTCATTCCATTTAAATATGGCCATCATTACAATTACCAGATATGAATAGATTAACCCATAGCAGTAGAGAGCTTTCTTAATGTTTGAATTAATCAGCTTTTACTCCTCAAATTGGCAACAGTTATTATAATTTTACACTCTAAAATAGTTTGAAAAAATAAAAATGGATATTACATGAACCAGACTGGTATTTGCAAAATTTAATTTAATGTGTAATTAAATTTCTTGCTTATAAATAAGTCATTATCAATAGTGTTGCAGGCATCACATGAAGTTTTTAAACTTGTCTTGTCCTACAGGAAAAGCCTGGTCACCAAACCAAGATGACTGCACAACTCCAAGCATTCCACATTCCCAAGAAGGTGTCTGCAGATCCACCACATGTGAGCAAACCTGCCCAGTCTCATACCCAAGTGAGTACAAAAGTTGATCATATATACAGGGTGACAGTTAAATATGTACCTTTTCATCATTTATTCTTTCTTCTTATTCTTAGTTCATTTACTTATTAGCTCTTTCTCTTCCAATCATCTTCACTCCGCTGTTCAGTTTACAGATATAGACATTTATTCAATAATGCTAGTCATTTGCTAAGATTTCAAATGTAGTGTTTTAATTGTAAACAGTGTCAGTAGTCTTGTTTCTTTCTCATATGGTGATCAATAATTTCTCTTCCTCCCAGGTTCAACTTCAAGCACCACAGCCGCAACACAGTAGCCCATCTTCAAGCTGTACTACTGGGAAAAAACAACAAGTGAGGGACACTTCGGATACACCTAGCAAGAAGCAGAAGACTGGGAAAGTTGTTGGCAAGGCAACGGGCTCAACAGTGCTCAAGGCTGGAACTTCCAGTCATCCCAGTATGATTAAAATTTCTAGTAAAATGACTGGAAATGAAAAAACAAGATGTGGACGAAAGAAAGAAACAAGACAGACAGTAAAGGATGAAACAAGACAGGAAAGAATTCTGAAGTCATTGCACTCAAACCCAATATTAGCCATTGCACATTTTCTCAGCCACAGCATCATTGTGTTTGACAAGAAAAGTGTCATCCTCCAGACGAGAAGTCCTCTGATACACAAGCTGAAAGGAATATTAGAAAGTCTACTGCATGACTTGTACAGCAAATTTGTAACTCCACAAGCAATCATTGCAGCCACAGATTTGACGTGTGTCAGGGAAGGCAGGTAAATCTGTGTTTTTCATTTTCTAATTTCTCAATTACCCATTTTAAACTTTGGTTGAACTTTATGGGAAATGGTCCCTAAAATAGGCTCAGATTGCACCAGAGACCATCTAGGACCCCAGAGCTTCCAGGGCCCTAAACGGGCCCTGGACCCCGCTAAAGGGACTTCGCGCTCGTGATGTGCGCATGATATGCAGATTTACTTAAATGTTACTAATTGAAAATTCCAAATGTTGGCAGCTATGCCAGGCCAACTGGCTACATGTGAAGAGCTTCCAATACAGGAAGGAAGAGCAAGGCACCATCTGCTACAAGTATAACTATTCGGATGACTAGAAGATAGATCATCAGTTCCACGTAATCTGGACCTTGTCTACCAAGAGAAGCATTAAAAAAGCCTTAACCTTAAGAAGAAGGATCTCATCAAGTTGTGCAAAAGCCTAGCCATTCCTGAAGTGTTTCATGGATGGTATTTGGCGCTCCCATTTTGTAAGTTTCCAACCATTGACAGGGTCAAAAGGTCATTACCTCCATGTATGATGTATGACCATATATTATTTATAAGTTAATGGCATTGAACATAACTACTTCACTTTGTCAGATTTTATGCTTGCAATCAAACTTTCAAATGCATTTTACTCAAAATGGCATACTTGGACATAGACAGTTGTGGTTTTAAGCCCTCGATCTATTGTTTTATTTCTAATGTATTCTCTTGTTCTGGAATACATCAAGTTACTTTGAAAACGTATCAAAGCAATTTGATATCAATTCATATCTCCCACTTATACATCTATTTAAACCTGTATTCACATTTCTGCTTGTACATGAATATATGCAATTAGCGGTATAGCACTTTTTGATGACATGCGCATATTAATTCCTATATAACACCTGACAGGTATAACCAATTTCAACGAAAATGGTTACATCTGACAGGTATAACCAATTTCAACGAAAATGGTATTAAAATGTGCATAAGACTTGAGGAAAAAAAGTCAAGAAACAACAATTTAAAATCTCCAAAAATGTGGAGGGGGAGGCTCTTACGCCCTAATAAGGGTTAAATGACGTTAGCCATATAATTATAAATATGCATTTTTTAAGATGCTTACATATACATGTAAAGTGTTAAAGGGGAAGTCCACCCCAAAAATAAGTTAGTATTCATAAAAGCAGATAAATGAGAGAAACAAATCAATGAAATTTTGAGGAAAATTCAATAAGAAATGAGAAAGTTATGAATTTTTGGAGTTGTAATCAAACAAGCACAAATTGGAAACTGTGTGAAATCATATGCAACTCATATCTCATTTGCTTTGTACAAAAATTGTTTTAAAAAGTCAATTTCCTCAGTTGTTGATTAATTGAATACGATAACATTAGCATTATAACCCAGTGATCAGTAATAACATCTATCTGAGAGATGAACAAGGGTAATGCTTCTCACCTACTAACAGTAATATTGGTGAAGTTGATAGCAATAATAAAAGTAACAGAGACACTGATTATATTTGATATTAGCGGTGACAATGGAAATGTGTGATTTATATGACATTTTTTATCACCATGGACTACGTGCATGTAGGTATTGAATATCTTCAATATTTCTACCATTTCAGAAAACTTGGTTTAGTGAAGACTGGGTCTTGGCGAGTGTTTTTGATATGTTAAGGGAATTGTGGACAAATGATGATTTAATGCCGGAGTTGAAAGATGAGTATGAATATGTCATAGAGCTCCATGAAAAGTTGGTGAAGTCATGGGAGTTAGCCCAGGAAGCCTTGAAAGGTGCTGCGGAAAATACAAAAAGTATTAGGATAGGAATGCTAGAAACATGAAATTGAATATCGGAGATCAGGTGTTGATCTTGCTTCCTGCTGATCAGAACGAGTTGTTGCTCAAATGGAGGGTTCCATTCCCTGTGGTTGGTGTGAAGTATGACTATGACTACATTGTATATGTTAATGGTGTTTTAACATATTTTGTTTATGTCATTTGTTGAATACATATTGCATGTAACAGGATTATGTAATGTTGAGATTTATTTTATATTGATCTTGCCAGCCACAAATGTATACCCATCAAACTTTCTATGATAGCACATACAAAATTATTATCCTGAGCATATGTTTTGTAGAAATGCATAAAACGCACTACTGAAGTTTGATATGAAGAAGAAAATATTACAGTAGTATATATGCATTGTATTTTATGCAAATGCAGGAATATTACTCACTACATTTTGAACAGAATGAACAGAAAGAGATGATAATTACACAGCCACCTTATCAGAGAGGGCTTAATGATGCTGAATACAATGGGTTGTGCTCTTTAATACCCAATAATTGTTTAATATTGAGTCAAAGACATTGTCTTCAGGTGATGATGTGAACATTTGATAATCTCTACTTTATATTAACAGGTTATACACAAACTCTAATATGAACTATAACATGGACATTAACGTATAGCCATGTTATAGGTTTTCAACTTTGTGCAGAATATGTCATACATATTTATACATGGATTGTTTTGATGCTAATTATCCCACAGCATGATATTGTTGTGCTATGTTGCCATTGTTTTTATCAAAGGTTTTATTCAAAGGTGTTTATAGACTTAATAACCATGCTCAAGCTTTTCCATGATATTAACGTTCTGAGGTACAGGTGCTATATAATATCATTTAAAAAGAAAATCAGATTATTGGACACATGTTTTACTAATTGCATGTGCAGATTTCAACTCCTATACAAGGGAAATTTAATGCATCTAAGCCTCATGACTTGATAAATGTAAGAATGTCATAATATTTATTGTACATTATAAAATTTGGTTGATTAAACCATAGGTTGAGAACTGAGATTCCTGGATATACAACTACATGTACATTGACTAGGATTGAATTTATTGATATGAGCTATGCTGTGTCATGATCTTCTGATATCATGTAATGGTTGATAAGATGAAGAATGTTATGTTTGAAGTTTTGCCTTGAGAAAGCTTAAATGATAATTTATGTGCAGTAAAATTGAAACACTTTGTTCTAAACATTTTCATGAGATATGTAATAACCAGTGATTTTTGTATGTTGTACTGTTTTAAAAGTATGTATCTAGGAATATGAGAAGGAAGTACCTAGGAATTGTTTTGGAGAAGAACATTTATGTTTATGGTAAAAGTTGTCATGATGACTTTAAATAAGAAGAATAGATTTTATCGACAAAAATTAAGGAACATCTAAAGACATAAAGGAGGGAGAACGAGAGCCAGAGGCTGGAAAGGAGAGGGTGAAAGAGTAGAGAAAATGAGAGACAGAGGGAGACAGCTGAGCAAGAGAAGAAGAGGGAGGCAGAGCAAGAGAGGGAGAGGGTGAAAGAGTAGAGAGAGAGATACAGAGACGGCTAGAGCAAGAGAAGGAGAAGGGGCAGCACAAGCGAGGGGAAGGGAAAGAAAGCAAGAGAGCGAGATGTGAGTAGATATATAGAAAGAGAAATTTATAGACATGTAAACAATTCTTTGTCCGTGAGAAAGACGTAAACATTGCGTATACATGGGCTGAATAACTGGAAATAACTCATCTTAGATAAAAATTGTCATTTTATGGATTATGCTTTTATAATTAACACAGTCATGACAGGGAACATGGAAATTGTGAGTATATTTTGAGAGCTGTTATAAAGAATAAAGAGCATATATTTTTTACGAGCCATAGGCGTATGATTGCCGGGTTAGAGTTTATGGTATGGTTAGGGTTGGGTGTTTATAAAAGCATAATTAAGACATAAAATCACAATTTTATATGAGATGAGGGATTTTAGATCATGAATCATGAGGAGAAAAAAGTGGGTCGAGCTGTCCGCCGAAGCACCCTGGACAACTCGACCTGGTCGAGTTGTCCAGGGTTTTGGGTTGGGTTACGTTGTCTACGATTCCAAAATACTCCACATAGACATTACACGTAAACGAAAAATAGGATTCTCAAACCACATCTTGTCGTTAGAATATCGCCATGATCCCAACATCTGATTTTAAAAAAATGTGACCTTAAGTACGTGTAGAGAATTTTCTCAGCTACAACATATTCGAAGCTGGCAGAAAATCGAGAAAAATAATCGAGATATTGCTCAAACAAGACTGGAATGTAGAATGCAGATTTCAGAAAAAGTCACCTCCCTTAGGCATGACACGCAAATTAAAAAATTCTGACATGTCGCATTTAATCGAAATTTTCACTATGATGACTTCATCAAAATTAAAATTGGTGATGACTGATCTTGTAGACAATCATCTTAGCTACAACATATCAAAATTTGGAAGAAAATCGATCAATATTCACAGAGATAAAATCAATTGTCCATAAATATGCTGATCGACGTACGTCATAATATATGCAATTTCGTATTTTGAGTTCCAATTAAGGCCATTATATTGTCCAATATACTTAAAGGCCAAATGAGACATGCAATCTCATTTCCGACTCATAGTTTATCCAAATATGAAGAAAAAAATTGGTGGTATCTCCACGGTGCATATCCCAAAGAGCTATATAATGGACTTTGTATAGACAAATGCTGGCACTTGACCTTGATAAGCCTGATGACTGAAAAAATTTGATGAAAATTGATGGAGCCGAATTTGAGCAATCACGCTCACAAGAAAGTAGGGGAAAATAAAAATAATCAAGTGCGTTACCGATATATCAAAACATTTCCCATAGCGTTAACATGTGAACGGGAAATGGAATTCTCAAATCCCACATTGCAAGTGAAATATGAGCATGATCCCGATATCTGATCGAAAAATAAAGGGCACACGCGTGATAGCTTATTGTCTCAGCTACAACATACTCAAAGCTCAGCAAAAACGAAGCTAAAACGACGGAGATATTGCTCGCGAAATACGGGAATGTAGAATCCAGTTTTGACAAAAAGTCATGTCCCATAGAGATTACACGCAAAATGTGAAAAATTGACATGCCTCCTTTAATCGCAAAAATGCGCCATGATGCCTTTGTCAAAATGAAAAATCGTGATGACTGCATTTGTAGAGAATTGTCTCAGCTAGAACATATCAAAATTTGGAAGAAAATCGATCATCATTTACAGAGATACAATCAATTTTCCAAAAATATGCTGACGTCATAATATGCAAATTGAAATTTTGAGTTCGGAGGCCGTTATGATGATGTCATGAGTTAATTGAGGGTCAAATTAGACATGAAATCATATCTCCGACTCATAATTTATCCAAATATGAAAAAAATGGGAGTTCCTATCCATTCTGAAGAGTTACAATGAATTTTGTATAGGCATGTTTTTGCCCATGTATTGTGGATGACGATAGCGCAGGTCCGCGCGTGCTGTCAACTTTGACGGACGCTCATTGCGTTATTACTGGTCAGAAAAAGGTGAACAAGGTATCAAAATGCTTGAAAAATAATGCCAAAGATGATGATAGAAAAAAATTTGGCGATTCTATGTTGCAAAATGCCAGAACGCGCGAAAACGCGCGCGCATGCGCGTGTGCGCGTTTTTTTGCAAAATGCTTAAAATGGCCTCAAACGTACTCTCATTTGAATAAAAAGTGATTTTGAACAGCTTAAAATTTTGACGCGCGCGTATGCGCGCGTCATGACCTTTCATGTGACCTTTGATGACATGACCTGTTGACCATTGATTTGAAGTATATGTGATATGAATATGAATGACCTTTGATGACGCATCATGAAGATATGATTGATAATGCGATTTCACAAAATGGCGCCTGGATGACGTCACGATGACCTGATGACCTTGAAAATGTTATTGTCACGTCTTATGACAATGACCCATGACTGTGCCAAAATTGAAAGAAATTGACTGTACCGATCTTGAGTTATCGTCGGAACAAAAAATTGGAGGAAATAAATAAAAATAAATAAATAATAATAAAAAAGAAAATTCTGACGAAATTAATAGGTGATCTGTCGATGACGACAGACCACCTAATAAATAAAAAAGAAAATTCTGACGAAATTAATAGGTGATCTGTCGATTACGACAGACCACCTAATTATGATAAACAAGAGTGGAGTAGACACGCCCCCTCTGATTAGAGAGTACATGATGTATGCAGTGACGAAAGTTTGACAAGGGGTGAATGGTGAGGTAACTGTGAGGCCACAACAAACATTATTAAGACACCTGCACGTGCCAAGTCGGGCATTAGGAATTACAATTGAAGTAAATCGTATAAAATAGTTGAGATTGTGAACAATACAAAAGGGTAGATTGGGTCAGTCTTCTGCATTAAAGGCCTATAGTGCATGAGTTGCAGAGATAATTAAAAGGGGGAAAAACGCAGAATATAGAATGCGATCCGCATTGTAATAAGCACATTCAATAAATCAGTGTAACTTATTCTGTACGTTGTGGTATCATGGATCTACTACTCTGAATCAACACTTGTTTGCCCTTCGAGTATATCAACTGAGTATCATAACAAAAAGGGATTGATCATGCGTGTATAGCCACACCCTCTCTGATCAGGCACTTGGATGCATGCTTGTTTTCATTGTAGGGACTGATTGGCCAAATAATAGAGTTTTTACAAAGCTCAGATCAATCAGCTTTGAAATACCCTGCATGTCGAGTATTTAGTAATGTATCAGTATAAGTGTACGTTAATTTCACATGGAATAGCCACGCCCCCTGATCAGACAGCGCATGCTGTACATGGTGTATGCAGGCACACAAATTGTAATTAGTATATTTAACCAGGGAGGTGAAAGAAAGGAGGTGAAACTCTTGTAATTTATTCAAACTCTTTCGTGAGTTCTAAAGCGTAACAATGGGATGTGTAACATTCCACTTGGCTTTGAAGTTCCATGCTCCGAACCGCGCTTCCACTGCGGGGACTTTCGGAAGCCAGGCACCAGTTTTACATTTATTACAAAATATTAAATTATCGGCAAAATTTCAGTGTAAATCAAAAATTTTATTTGGGGATTGTATTGGGAAAAGTGCATCAAACAAATTTTCAAATTTAGTACTCCGTCCTTCCTATAATTTGTGTGCCAGAGTTGGTAAAAGAAAATTACATCCTGACAAAAACTCAATATTTTAGGATAATGCGCTAATTTGTGCATGTTTTAATGTCCCGTTATTTAATCCATGATTTACAATCTTTAACAACATTAAGTTTGCTAATGCGTGTTTTCGCGTGTTTTTATATTTTTGAAGTTAAAAAAGGATGAAATTACACAAGTTTGTGTTCGCTTGTTCTACTCTTTACACATTCAACAATGGATGAGAAATCATTGAAAGGGACAGCGAACAGTTGCTGCGATACCATTTTCTGATGTAGGAATTCAAAATCCTGAAATTTCATGCGCTCTTTTATCTTACCACCTGGGCCCCGTCTTACAAAGAGTTACGATTGATCCAAATCAATCGTAAGTCCTCCAATCAATCGCAAGTTTGCAGTCTCCTATCTCTTATGTACATAGTTGCGATTGATATCAATCGCAAATAAGTTGCGATTGATATCAACTCTTTGTAATACGGGGCCCTGGTCAACAGTTGCAGATAAGCGCATAACTTTTCGGCGGCGTGAAGCATGGGGTCAAAGGAGAGCGGCTTGATTCCAGTCCTTCTCTATCACGTCCCTGATTTAACAAGCCGATGTAATTGGTCATGCGTATTGTGAAATTAACCCATACCTATACAAATAGATGCC
>CP137682.1:7173430-7242778 GCA_037976565.1 Mesocentrotus franciscanus | reverse complement strand
AAAAGGCGCGTATTAGGCCTTTTGAGACGTTTTTTCGTTTTTCACCCAAATGGCTATAATTTCCAAATTAAGAATGATACAGCGTCCCGGTTGATATCATGGTGTAAGGCACGTCGTCCTCAACACGTACATGTAATTGGTTCATCTGTGCCATCCGTATTTTTCGAGTAAATGGCAATTTTATGTTTAGAGGTGAAAAGGCGCGTATTAGGCCTTTGAGACGTGTTTTTCGTTTTTCACCCAAATGGCTATAATTTCCAAATTAAGAATGATAGCGCGTCCCGGTTGATATCATGGTGTAAGGCACGTCGTCCTCAACACGTACATGTAATTGGTTCATCTGTGCCATCCGTATTTTTCGAGTAAATGGCAATTTCATGTTTAGAGGGGAAAGGCGCGTATTAGGCCTTTGAGACGTTTTTTCGTTTTTCACCCAAATGGCTATAATTTCCAAATTAAGAATGATAGCGCGTCCCGGTTGATATCATGGTGTAAGGCACGTCGTCCTCAACACGTACATGTAATTGGTTCATCTGTGCCATCCGTATTTTCGAGTAAATGGCAATTTTATGTTTAGAGGTGAAAAGGCGCGTATTAGGCCTTTTGAGACGTTTTTTCGTTTTTCACCCAAATGGCTATAATTTCCAAATTAAGAATGATAGCGTCCCGGTTGATATCATGGTGTAAGGCACGTCGTCCTCAACACGTACATGTAATTGGTTCATCTGTCCATCCGTAGTTTTCGAGTAAATGGCAATTTCATGTTTAGAGGTGAAAAGGCGCGTATTAGGCCTTTTGAGACGTTTTTTCGTTTTTCACCCAAATGGCTATAATTTCCAAATTAAGAATGATAGTCCCGGTTGATATCATGGTGTAAGGCACGTCGTCCTCAACACGTACATGTAATTGGTTCATCTGTGCCATCCGTAGTTTTCGAGTAAATGGCAATTTCATGTTTAGAGGTGAAAAGGCGCGTATTAGGCCTTTGAGACGTTTTTTCGTTTTTCACCCAAATGGCTATAATTTCCAAATTAAGAATGATACGCGTCCCGGTTGATATCATGTGTAAGGCACGTCGTCCTCAACACGTACATGTAATTGGTTCATCTGTGCCATCCGTATTTTTCGAGTAAATGGCAATTTCATGTTTAGAGGTGAAAAGGCGCGTATTAGGCCCTTTGAGACGTTTTTTTCGTTTTTCACCCAAATGGCTATAATTTCCAAATTAAGAATGATAGCGCGTCCCGGTTGATATCATGGTGTAAGGCACGTCGTCCTCAACACGTACATGTAATTGGTTCATCTGTGCCATCCGTATTTTTCGAGTAAATGGCAATTTCATGTTTAGAGGTGAAAAGGCGCGTATTAGGCCTTTTGAGACGTTTTTTTCGTTTTTCACCCAAATGGCTATAATTTCCAAATTAAGAATGATAGCGCGTCCCGGTTGATATCATGGTGTAAGGCACGTCGTCCTCAACACGTACATGTAATTGGTTCATCTGTGCCATCCGTATTTTTCGAGTAAATGGCAATTTCATGTTTAGAGGTGAAAAGGCGCGTATTAGGCCTTTGAGACGTTTTTTCGTTTTTCACCCAAATGGCTATAATTTCCAAATTAAGAATGATAGCGCGTCCCGGTTGATATCATGGTGTAAGGCACGTCGTCCTCAACACGTACATGTAATTGGTTCATCTGTGCCATCCGTATTTTTCGAGTAAATGGCAATTTCATGTTTAGAGGTGAAAGGCGCGTATTAGGCCTTTGAGACGTTTTTTCGTTTTTCACCCAAATGGCTATAATTTCCAAATTAAGAATGATAGCGCGTCCCGGTTGATATCATGGTGTAAGGCACGTCGTCCTCAACACGTACATGTAATTGGTTCATCTGTGCCATCCGTATTTTTCGAGTAAATGGCAATTTCATGTTTAGAGGTGAAAAGGCGCGTATTAGGCCTTTGAGACGTTTTTTCGTTTTTCACCCAAATGGCTATAATTTCCAAATTAAGAATGATAGCGCGTCCCGGTTGATATCATGGTGTAAGGCACGTCGTCCTCAACACGTACATGTAATTGGTTCATCTGTGCCATCCGTATTTTTCGAGTAAATGGCAATTTCATGTTTAGAGGTGAAAAGGCGCGTATTAGGCCTTTTGAGACGTTTTTTCGTTTTTCACCCAAATGGCTATAATTTCCAAATTAAGAATGATAGCGCGTCCCGGTTGATATCATGGTGTAAGGCACGTCGTCCTCAACACGTACATGTAATTGGTTCATCTGTGCCATCCGTAGTTTTCGAGTAAATGGCAATTTCATGTTTAGAGGTGAAAAAGGCGCGTATTAGGCCTTTTGAGACGTTTTTTCGTTTTTCACCCAAATGGCTATAATTTCCAAATTAAGAATGATAGCGCGTCCCGGTTGATATCATGGTGTAAGGCACGTCGTCCTCAACACGTACATGTAATTGGTTCATCTGTGCCATCCGTATTTTTCGAGTAAATGGCAATTTCATGTTTAGAGGTGAAAAGGCGCGTATTAGGCCTTTTGAGACGTTTTTTCGTTTTTCACCCAAATGGCTATAATTTCCAAATTAAGAATGATAGCGCGTCCCGGTTGATATCATGGTGTAAGGCACGTCGTCCTCAACACGTACATGTAATTGGTTCATCTGTGCCATCCGTAGTTTTCGAGTAAATGGCAATTTCATGTTTAGAGGTGAAAAAGGCGCGTATTAGGCCTTTTGAGACGTTTTTTTCGTTTTTCACCCAAATGGCTATAATTTCCAAATTAAGAATGATAGCGCGTCCCGGTTGATATCATGGTGTAAGGCACGTCGTCCTCAACACGTACATGTAATTGGTTCATCTGTGCCATCCGTATTTTCGAGTAAATGGCAATTTCATGTTTAGAGGTGAAAAGGCGCGTATTAGGCCTTTTGAGACGTTTTTTCGTTTTTCACCCAAATGGCTATAATTTCCAAATTAAGAATGATAGCGCGTCCCGGTTGATATCATGGTGTAAGGCACGTCGTCCTCAACACGTACATGTAATTGGTTCATCTGTGCCATCCGTATTTTTCGAGTAAATGGCAATTTCATGTTTAGAGGTGAAAAGGCGCGTATTAGGCCTTTTGAGACGTTTTTTCGTTTTTCACCCAAATGGCTATAATTTCCAAATTAAGAATGATAGCGTCCCGGTTGATATCATGGTGTAAGGCACGTCGTCCTCAACACGTACATGTAATTGGTTCATCTGTGCCATCCGTATTTTTCGAGTAAATGGCAATTTCATGTTTAGAGGTGAAAAGGCGCGTATTAGGCCTTTTGAGACGTTTTTTCGTTTTTCACCCAAATGGCTATAATTTCCAAATTAAGAATGATAGCGCGTCCCGGTTGATATCATGGTGTAAGGCACGTCGTCCTCAACACGTACATGTAATTGGTTCATCTGTGCCATCCGTAGTTTTCGAGTAAATGGCAATTTCATGTTTAGAGGTGAAAAGGCGCGTATTAGGCCTTTTGAGACGTTTTTTCGTTTTTCACCCAAATGGCTATAATTTCCAAATTAAGAATGATAGCGCGTCCCGGTTGATATCATGGTGTAAGGCACGTCGTCCTCAACACGTACATGTAATTGGTTCATCTGTGCCATCCGTTTTTCGAGTAAATGGCAATTTCATGTTTAGAGGAAAAAGGCGCGTATTAGGCCTTTTGAGACGTTTTTTCGTTTTTCACCCAAATGGCTATAATTTCCAAATTAAGAATGATACGCGTCCCGGTTGATATCATGGTGTAAGGCACGTCGTCCTCAACACGTACATGTAATTGGTTCATCTGTGCCATCCGTATTTTCGAGTAAATGGCAATTTCATGTTTAGAGGTGAAAAAGGCGCGTATTAGGCCTTTTGAGACGTTTTTTCGTTTTTCACCCAAATGGCTATAATTTCCAAATTAAGAATGATAGCGCCCGGTTGATATCATGGTGTAAGGCACGTCGTCCTCAACACGTACATGTAATTGGTTCATCTGTGCCATCCGTATTTTTCGAGTAAATGGCAATTTCATGTTTAGAGGTGAAAAGGCGCGTATTAGGCCTTTTGAGACGTTTTTTCGTTTTTCACCCAAATGGCTATAATTTCCAAATTAAGAATGATAGCGCGTCCCGGTTGATATCATGGTGTAAGGCACGTCGTCCTCAACACGTACATGTAATTGGTTCATCTGTGCCATCCGTATTTTTCGAGTAAATGGCAATTTCATGTTTAGAGGTGAAAAGGCGCGTATTAGGCCTTTTGAGACGTTTTTTCGTTTTTCACCCAAATGGCTATAATTTCCAAATTAAGAATGATAGCGCGTCCCGGTTGATATCATGGTGTAAGGCACGTCGTCCTCAACACGTACATGTAATTGGTTCATCTGTGCCATCCGTATTTTTCGAGTAAATGGCAATTTCATGTTTAGAGGTGAAAAAGGCGCGTATTAGGCCTTTTGAGACGTTTTTTTCGTTTTTCACCCAAATGGCTATAATTTCCAAATTAAGAATGATAGCGCGTCCCGGTTGATATCATGGTGTAAGGCACGTCGTCCTCAACACGTACATGTAATTGGTTCATCTGTGCCATCCGTATTTTCGAGTAAATGGCAATTTCATGTTTAGAGGTGAAAAAGGCGCGTATTAGGCCTTTTGAGACGTTTTTTCGTTTTTCACCCAAATGGCTATAATTTCCAAATTAAGAATGATAGCGCGTCCCGGTTGATATCATGGTGTAAGGCACGTCGTCCTCAACACGTACATGTAATTGGTTCATCTGTGCCATCCGTATTTTTCGAGTAAATGGCAATTTCATGTTTAGAGGTGAAAAGGCGCGTATTAGGCCTTTTGAGACGTGTTTTTCGTTTTTCACCCAAATGGCTATAATTTCCAAATTAAGAATGATAGCGCGTCCCGGTTGATATCATGGTGTAAGGCACGTCGTCCTCAACACGTACATGTAATTGGTTCATCTGTGCCATCCGTATTTTTCGAGTAAATGGCAATTTCATGTTTAGAGGTGAAAAGGCGCGTATTAGGCCTTTTGAGACGTTTTTTTCGTTTTTCACCCAAATGGCTATAATTTCCAAATTAAGAATGATAGCGCGTCCCGGTTGATATCATGGTGTAAGGCACGTCGTCCTCAACACGTACATGTAATTGGTTCATCTGTGCCATCCGTATTTTTCGAGTAAATGGCAATTTCATGTTTAGAGGTGAAAAGGCGCGTATTAGGCCTTTTGAGACGTTTTTTCGTTTTTCACCCAAATGGCTATAATTTCCAAATTAAGAATGATAGCGCGTCCCGGTTGATATCATGGTGTAAGGCACGTCGTCCTCAACACGTACATGTAATTGGTTCATCTGTGCCATCCGTATTTTTCGAGTAAATGGCAATTTCATGTTTAGAGGTGAAAAGGCGCGTATTAGGCCTTTTGAGACGTTTTTTCGTTTTTCACCCAAATGGCTATAATTTCCAAATTAAGAATGATAGCGCGTCCCGGTTGATATCATGGTGTAAGGCACGTCGTCCTCAACACGTACATGTAATTGGTTCATCTGTGCCATCCGTATTTTCGAGTAAATGGCAATTTCATGTTTAGAGGTGAAAAGGCGCGTATTAGGCCTTTGAGACGTTTTTTCGTTTTTCACCCAAATGGCTATAATTTCCAAATTAAGAATGATAGCGCGTCCCGGTTGATATCATGGTGTAAGGCACGTCGTCCTCAACACGTACATGTAATTGGTTCATCTGTGCCATCCGTATTTTTCGAGTAAATGGCAATTTCATGTTTAGAGGTGAAAAAGGCGCGTATTAGGCCTTTGAGACGTTTTTTCGTTTTTCACCCAAATGGCTATAATTTCCAAATTAAGAATGATAGCGCGTCCCGGTTGATATCATGGTGTAAGGCACGTCGTCCTCAACACGTACATGTAATTGGTTCATCTGTGCCATCCGTATTTTTCGAGTAAATGGCAATTTCATGTTTAGAGGTGAAAAGGCGCGTATTAGGCCTTTTGAGACGTTTTTTCGTTTTTCACCCAAATGGCTATAATTTCCAAATTAAGAATGATAGCGCGTCCCGGTTGATATCATGGTGTAAGGCACGTCGTCCTCAACACGTACATGTAATTGGTTCATCTGTGCCATCCGTATTTTTCGAGTAAATGGCAATTTCATGTTTAGAGGTGAAAAAGGCGCGTATTAGGCCTTTTGAGACGTTTTTTCGTTTTTCACCCAAATGGCTATAATTTCCAAATTAAGAATGATAGCGCGTCCCGGTTGATATCATGGTGTAAGGCACGTCGTCCTCAACACGTACATGTAATTGGTTCATCTGTGCCATCCGTATTTTTCGAGTAAATGGCAATTTCATGTTTAGAGGTGAAAAGGCGCGTATTAGGCCTTTTGAGACGTTTTTTCGTTTTTCACCCAAATGGCTATAATTTCCAAATTAAGAATGATAGCGCGTCCCGGTTGATATCATGGTGTAAGGCACGTCGTCCTCAACACGTACATGTAATTGGTTCATCTGTGCCATCCGTATTTTTCGAGTAAATGGCAATTTCATGTTTAGAGGTGAAAAGGCGCGTATTAGGCCTTTGAGACGTTTTTTTCGTTTTTCACCCAAATGGCTATAATTTCCAAATTAAGAATGATAGCGCGTCCCGGTTGATATCATGGTGTAAGGCACGTCGTCCTCAACACGTACATGTAATTGGTTCATCTGTGCCATCCGTATTTTTCGAGTAAATGGCAATTTCATGTTTAGAGGTGAAAAAGGCGCGTATTAGGCCTTTTGAGACGTTTTTTCGTTTTTCACCCAAATGGCTATAATTTCCAAATTAAGAATGATAGCGCGTCCCGGTTGATATCATGGTGTAAGGCACGTCGTCCTCAACACGTACATGTAATTGGTTCATCTGTGCCATCCGTATTTTTCGAGTAAATGGCAATTTCATGTTTAGAGGTGAAAAGGCGCGTATTAGGCCTTTTGAGACGTTTTTTCGTTTTTCACCCAAATGGCTATAATTTCCAAATTAAGAATGATAGCGCGTCCCGGTTGATATCATGGTGTAAGGCACGTCGTCCTCAACACGTACATGTAATTGGTTCATCTGTGCCATCCGTATTTTCGAGTAAATGGCAATTTCATGTTTAGAGGTGAAAAAGGCGCGTATTAGGCCTTTTGACACGTTTTTTTCGTTTTTCACCCAAATGGCTATAATTTCCAAATTAAGAATGATAGCGCGTCCCGGTTGATATCATGGTGTAAGGCACGTCGTCCTCAACACGTACATGTAATTGGTTCATCTGTGCCATCCGTATTTTTCGAGTAAATGGCAATTTCATGTTTAGAGGTGAAAAGGCGCGTATTAGGCCTTTTGAGACGTTTTTTCGTTTTTCACCCAAATGGCTATAATTTCCAAATTAAGAATGATAGCGCGTCCCGGTTGATATCATGGTGTAAGGCACGTCGTCCTCAACACGTACATGTAATTGGTTCATCTGTGCCATCCGTATTTTTCGAGTAAATGGCAATTTCATGTTTAGAGGTGAAAAGGCGCGTATTAGGCCTTTTGAGACGTTTTTTCGTTTTTCACCCAAATGGCTATAATTTCCAAATTAAGAATGATAGCGCGTCCCGGTTGATATCATGGTGTAAGGCACGTCGTCCTCAACACGTACATGTAATTGGTTCATCTGTGCCATCCGTATTTTCGAGTAAATGGCAATTTCATGTTTAGAGGTGAAAAGGCGCGTATTAGGCCTTTTGAGACGTTTTTTCGTTTTTCACCCAAATGGCTATAATTTCCAAATTAAGAATGATAGCGCGTCCCGGTTGATATCATGGTGTAAGGCACGTCGTCCTCAACACGTACATGTAATTGGTTCATCTGTGCCATCCGTATTTTTCGAGTAAATGGCAATTTCATGTTTAGAGGTGAAAAGGCGCGTATTAGGCCTTTTGAGACGTTTTTTCGTTTTTCACCCAAATGGCTATAATTTCCAAATTAAGAATGATAGCGCGTCCCGGTTGATATCATGGTGTAAGGCACGTCGTCCTCAACACGTACATGTAATTGGTTCATCTGTGCCATCCGTATTTTCGAGTAAATGGCAATTTCATGTTTAGAGGTGAAAAGGCGCGTATTAGGCCTTTTGAGACGTTTTTTCGTTTTTCACCCAAATGGCTATAATTTCCAAATTAAGAATGATAGCGCGTCCCGGTTGATATCATGGTGTAAGGCACGTCGTCCTCAACACGTACATGTAATTGGTTCATCTGTGCCATCCGTATTTTTCGAGTAAATGGCAATTTCATGTTTAGAGGTGAAAAGGCGCGTATTAGGCCTTTTGAGACGTTTTTTCGTTTTTCACCCAAATGGCTATAATTTCCAAATTAAGAATGATAGCGCGTCCCGGTTGATATCATGGTGTAAGGCACGTCGTCCTCAACACGTACATGTAATTGGTTCATCTGTGCCATCCGTATTTTTCGAGTAAATGGCAATTTCATGTTTAGAGGTGAAAAGGCGCGTATTAGGCCTTTTGAGACGTTTTTTCGTTTTTCACCCAAATGGCTATAATTTCCAAATTAAGAATGATAGCGCGTCCCGGTTGATATCATGGTGTAAGGCACGTCGTCCTCAACACGTACATGTAATTGGTTCATCTGTGCCATCCGTATTTTTCGAGTAAATGGCAATTTCATGTTTAGAGGTGAAAAGGCGCGTATTAGGCCTTTTGAGACGTTTTTTCGTTTTTCACCCAAATGGCTATAATTTCCAAATTAAGAATGATAGCGCGTCCCGGTTGATATCATGGTGTAAGGCACGTCGTCCTCAACACGTACATGTAATTGGTTCATCTGTGCCATCCGTATTTTTCGAGTAAATGGCAATTTCATGTTTAGAGGTGAAAAAGGCGCGTATTAGGCCTTTTGAGACGTTTTTTTCGTTTTTCACCCAAATGGCTATAATTTCCAAATTAAGAATGATAGCGCGTCCCGGTTGATATCATGGTGTAAGGCACGTCGTCCTCAACACGTACATGTAATTGGTTCATCTGTGCCATCCGTATTTTTCGAGTAAATGGCAATTTCATGTTTAGAGGTGAAAAGGCGCGTATTAGGCCTTTTGAGACGTTTTTTCGTTTTTCACCCAAATGGCTATAATTTCCAAATTAAGAATGATAGCGCGTCCCGGTTGATATCATGGTGTAAGGCACGTCGTCCTCAACACGTACATGTAATTGGTTCATCTGTGCCATCCGTATTTTTCGAGTAAATGGCAATTTCATGTTTAGAGGTGAAAAGGCGCGTATTAGGCCTTTTGAGACGTTTTTTCGTTTTTCACCCAAATGGCTATAATTTCCAAATTAAGAATGATAGCGCGTCCCGGTTGATATCATGGTGTAAGGCACGTCGTCCTCAACACGTACATGTAATTGGTTCATCTGTGCCATCCGTATTTTTCGAGTAAATGGCAATTTCATGTTTAGAGGTGAAAAAGGCGCGTATTAGGCCTTTTGAGACGTTTTTTTCGTTTTTCACCCAAATGGCTATAATTTCCAAATTAAGAATGATAGCGCGTCCCGGTTGATATCATGGTGTAAGGCACGTCGTCCTCAACACGTACATGTAATTGGTTCATCTGTGCCATCCGTATTTTTCGAGTAAATGGCAATTTCATGTTTAGAGGTGAAAAAGGCGCGTATTAGGCCTTTTGAGACGTTTTTTTCGTTTTTCACCCAAATGGCTATAATTTCCAAATTAAGAATGATAGCGCGTCCCGGTTGATATCATGGTGTAAGGCACGTCGTCCTCAACACGTACATGTAATTGGTTCATCTGTGCCATCCGTATTTTTCGAGTAAATGGCAATTTCATGTTTAGAGGTGAAAAAGGCGCGTATTAGGCCTTTTGAGACGTTTTTTTCGTTTTTCACCCAAATGGCTATAATTTCCAAATTAAGAATGATAGCGCGTCCCGGTTGATATCATGGTGTAAGGCACGTCGTCCTCAACACGTACATGTAATTGGTTCATCTGTGCCATCCGTATTTTTCGAGTAAATGGCAATTTCATGTTTAGAGGTGAAAAGGCGCGTATTAGGCCTTTTGAGACGTTTTTTCGTTTTTCACCCAAATGGCTATAATTTCCAAATTAAGAATGATAGCGCGTCCCGGTTGATATCATGGTGTAAGGCACGTCGTCCTCAACACGTACATGTAATTGGTTCATCTGTGCCATCCGTATTTTTCGAGTAAATGGCAATTTCATGTTTAGAGGTGAAAAAGGCGCGTATTAGGCCTTTTGAGACGTTTTTTTCGTTTTTCACCCAAATGGCTATAATTTCCAAATTAAGAATGATAGCGCGTCCCGGTTGATATCATGGTGTAAGGCACGTCGTCCTCAACACGTACATGTAATTGGTTCATCTGTGCCATCCGTATTTTTCGAGTAAATGGCAATTTCATGTTTAGAGGTGAAAAGGCGCGTATTAGGCCTTTTGAGACGTTTTTTCGTTTTTCACCCAAATGGCTATAATTTCCAAATTAAGAATGATAGCGCGTCCCGGTTGATATCATGGTGTAAGGCACGTCGTCCTCAACACGTACATGTAATTGGTTCATCTGTGCCATCCGTATTTTTCGAGTAAATGGCAATTTCATGTTTAGAGGTGAAAAAGGCGCGTATTAGGCCTTTTGAGACGTTTTTTTCGTTTTTCACCCAAATGGCTATAATTTCCAAATTAAGAATGATAGCGCGTCCCGGTTGATATCATGGTGTAAGGCACGTCGTCCTCAACACGTACATGTAATTGGTTCATCTGTGCCATCCGTATTTTTCGAGTAAATGGCAATTTCATGTTTAGAGGTGAAAAAGGCGCGTATTAGGCCTTTTGAGACGTTTTTTTCGTTTTTCACCCAAATGGCTATAATTTCCAAATTAAGAATGATAGCGCGTCCCGGTTGATATCATGGTGTAAGGCACGTCGTCCTCAACACGTACATGTAATTGGTTCATCTGTGCCATCCGTATTTTCGAGTAAATGGCAATTTCATGTTTAGAGGTGAAAAAGGCGCGTATTAGGCCTTTTGAGACGTTTTTTCGTTTTTCACCCAAATGGCTATAATTTCCAAATTAAGAATGATAGCGCGTCCCGGTTGATATCATGGTGTAAGGCACGTCGTCCTCAACACGTACATGTAATTGGTTCATCTGTGCCATCCGTATTTTTCGAGTAAATGGCAATTTCATGTTTAGAGGTGAAAAGGCGCGTATTAGGCCTTTTGAGACGTTTTTTCGTTTTTCACCCAAATGGCTATAATTTCCAAATTAAGAATGATAGCGCGTCCCGGTTGATATCATGGTGTAAGGCACGTCGTCCTCAACACGTACATGTAATTGGTTCATCTGTGCCATCCGTATTTTTCGAGTAAATGGCAATTTCATGTTTAGAGGTGAAAAGGCGCGTATTAGGCCTTTTGAGACGTTTTTTCGTTTTTCACCCAAATGGCTATAATTTCCAAATTAAGAATGATAGCGCGTCCCGGTTGATATCATGGTGTAAGGCACGTCGTCCTCAACACGTACATGTAATTGGTTCATCTGTGCCATCCGTATTTTTCGAGTAAATGGCAATTTCATGTTTAGAGGTGAAAAGGCGCGTATTAGGCCTTTTGAGACGGTTTTTTCGTTTTTCACCCAAATGGCTATAATTTCCAAATTAAGAATGATAGCGCGTCCCGGTTGATATCATGGTGTAAGGCACGTCGTCCTCAACACGTACATGTAATTGGTTCATCTGTGCCATCCGTATTTTTCGAGTAAATGGCAATTTCATGTTTAGAGGTGAAAAGGCGCGTATTAGGCCTTTTGAGACGTTTTTTCGTTTTTCACCCAAATGGCTATAATTTCCAAATTAAGAATGATAGCGCGTCCCGGTTGATATCATGGTGTAAGGCACGTCGTCCTCAACACGTACATGTAATTGGTTCATCTGTGCCATCCGTATTTTTCGAGTAAATGGCAATTTCATGTTTAGAGGTGAAAAAGGCGCGTATTAGGCCTTTTGAGACGTTTTTTTCGTTTTTCACCCAAATGGCTATAATTTCCAAATTAAGAATGATAGCGCGTCCCGGTTGATATCATGGTGTAAGGCACGTCGTCCTCAACACGTACATGTAATTGGTTCATCTGTGCCATCCGTATTTTTCGAGTAAATGGCAATTTCATGTTTAGAGGTGAAAAAGGCGCGTATTAGGCCTTTTGAGACGTTTTTTCGTTTTTCACCCAAATGGCTATAATTTCCAAATTAAGAATGATAGCGCGTCCCGGTTGATATCATGGTGTAAGGCACGTCGTCCTCAACACGTACATGTAATTGGTTCATCTGTGCCATCCGTATTTTTCGAGTAAATGGCAATTTCATGTTTAGAGGTGAAAAAGGCGCGTATTAGGCCTTTTGAGACGTTTTTTTCGTTTTTCACCCAAATGGCTATAATTTCCAAATTAAGAATGATAGCGCGTCCCGGTTGATATCATGGTGTAAGGCACGTCGTCCTCAACACGTACATGTAATTGGTTCATCTGTGCCATCCGTATTTTTCGAGTAAATGGCAATTTCATGTTTAGAGGTGAAAAAGGCGCGTATTAGGCCTTTTGAGACGTTTTTTTCGTTTTTCACCCAAATGGCTATAATTTCCAAATTAAGAATGATAGCGCGTCCCGGTTGATATCATGGTGTAAGGCACGTCGTCCTCAACACGTACATGTAATTGGTTCATCTGTGCCATCCGTATTTTTCGAGTAAATGGCAATTTCATGTTTAGAGGTGAAAAGGCGCGTATTAGGCCTTTTGAGACGTTTTTTCGTTTTTCACCCAAATGGCTATAATTTCCAAATTAAGAATGATAGCGCGTCCCGGTTGATATCATGGTGTAAGGCACGTCGTCCTCAACACGTACATGTAATTGGTTCATCTGTGCCATCCGTATTTTTCGAGTAAATGGCAATTTCATGTTTAGAGGTGAAAAAGGCGCGTATTAGGCCTTTTGAGACGTTTTTTTCGTTTTTCACCCAAATGGCTATAATTTCCAAATTAAGAATGATAGCGCGTCCCGGTTGATATCATGGTGTAAGGCACGTCGTCCTCAACACGTACATGTAATTGGTTCATCTGTGCCATCCGTATTTTTCGAGTAAATGGCAATTTCATGTTTAGAGGTGAAAAGGCGCGTATTAGGCCTTTTGAGACGTTTTTTCGTTTTTCACCCAAATGGCTATAATTTCCAAATTAAGAATGATAGCGCGTCCCGGTTGATATCATGGTGTAAGGCACGTCGTCCTCAACACGTACATGTAATTGGTTCATCTGTGCCATCCGTATTTTTCGAGTAAATGGCAATTTCATGTTTAGAGGTGAAAAGGCGCGTATTAGGCCTTTTGAGACGTTTATTTCGTTTTTCACCCAAATGGCTATAATTTCCAAATTAAGAATGATAGCGCGTCCCGGTTGATATCATGGTGTAAGGCACGTCGTCCTCAACACGTACATGTAATTGGTTCATCTGTGCCATCCGTATTTTTCGAGTAAATGGCAATTTCATGTTTAGAGGTGAAAAAGGCGCGTATTAGGCCTTTTGAGACGTTTTTTTCGTTTTTCACCCAAATGGCTATAATTTCCAAATTAAGAATGATAGCGCGTCCCGGTTGATATCATGGTGTAAGGCACGTCGTCCTCAACACGTACATGTAATTGGTTCATCTGTGCCATCCGTATTTTTCGAGTAAATGGCAATTTCATGTTTAGAGGTGAAAAGGCGCGTATTAGGCCTTTTGAGACGTTTTTTCGTTTTTCACCCAAATGGCTATAATTTCCAAATTAAGAATGATAGCGCGTCCCGGTTGATATCATGGTGTAAGGCACGTCGTCCTCAACACGTACATGTAATTGGTTCATCTGTGCCATCCGTATTTTTCGAGTAAATGGCAATTTCATGTTTAGAGGTGAAAAGGCGCGTATTAGGCCTTTTGAGACGTTTTTTCGTTTTTCACCCAAATGGCTATAATTTCCAAATTAAGAATGATAGCGCGTCCCGGTTGATATCATGGTGTAAGGCACGTCGTCCTCAACACGTACATGTAATTGGTTCATCTGTGCCATCCGTATTTTTCGAGTAAATGGCAATTTCATGTTTAGAGGTGAAAAGGCGCGTATTAGGCCTTTTGAGACGTTTTTTCGTTTTTCACCCAAATGGCTATAATTTCCAAATTAAGAATGATAGCGCGTCCCGGTTGATATCATGGTGTAAGGCACGTCGTCCTCAACACGTACATGTAATTGGTTCATCTGTGCCATCCGTATTTTTCGAGTAAATGGCAATTTCATGTTTAGAGGTGAAAAGGCGCGTATTAGGCCTTTTGAGACGTTTTTTCGTTTTTCACCCAAATGGCTATAATTTCCAAATTAAGAATGATAGCGCGTCCCGGTTGATATCATGGTGTAAGGCACGTCGTCCTCAACACGTACATGTAATTGGTTCATCTGTGCCATCCGTATTTTTCGAGTAAATGGCAATTTCATGTTTAGAGGTGAAAAGGCGCGTATTAGGCCTTTTGAGACGTTTTTTCGTTTTTCACCCAAATGGCTATAATTTCCAAATTAAGAATGATAGCGCGTCCCGGTTGATATCATGGTGTAAGGCACGTCGTCCTCAACACGTACATGTAATTGGTTCATCTGTGCCATCCGTATTTTTCGAGTAAATGGCAATTTCATGTTTAGAGGTGAAAAAGGCGCGTATTAGGCCTTTTGAGACGTTTTTTTCGTTTTTCACCCAAATGGCTATAATTTCCAAATTAAGAATGATAGCGCGTCCCGGTTGATATCATGGTGTAAGGCACGTCGTCCTCAACACGTACATGTAATTGGTTCATCTGTGCCATCCGTATTTTTCGAGTAAATGGCAATTTCATGTTTAGAGGTGAAAAGGCGCGTATTAGGCCTTTTGAGACGTTTTTTCGTTTTTCACCCAAATGGCTATAATTTCCAAATTAAGAATGATAGCGCGTCCCGGTTGATATCATGGTGTAAGGCACGTCGTCCTCAACACGTACATGTAATTGGTTCATCTGTGCCATCCGTATTTTTCGAGTAAATGGCAATTTCATGTTTAGAGGTGAAAAGGCGCGTATTAGGCCTTTTGAGACGTTTTTTCGTTTTTCACCCAAATGGCTATAATTTCCAAATTAAGAATGATAGCGCGTCCCGGTTGATATCATGGTGTAAGGCACGTCGTCCTCAACACGTACATGTAATTGGTTCATCTGTGCCATCCGTATTTTTCGAGTAAATGGCAATTTCATGTTTAGAGGTGAAAAAGGCGCGTATTAGGCCTTTTGAGACGTTTTTTCGTTTTTCACCCAAATGGCTATAATTTCCAAATTAAGAATGATAGCGCGTCCCGGTTGATATCATGGTGTAAGGCACGTCGTCCTCAACACGTACATGTAATTGGTTCATCTGTGCCATCCGTATTTTTCGAGTAAATGGCAATTTCATGTTTAGAGGTGAAAAGGCGCGTATTAGGCCTTTTGAGACGTTTTTTCGTTTTTCACCCAAATGGCTATAATTTCCAAATTAAGAATGATAGCGCGTCCCGGTTGATATCATGGTGTAAGGCACGTCGTCCTCAACACGTACATGTAATTGGTTCATCTGTGCCATCCGTATTTTTCGAGTAAATGGCAATTTCATGTTTAGAGGTGAAAAAGGCGCGTATTAGGCCTTTTGAGACGTTTTTTTCGTTTTTCACCCAAATGGCTATAATTTCCAAATTAAGAATGATAGCGCGTCCCGGTTGATATCATGGTGTAAGGCACGTCGTCCTCAACACGTACATGTAATTGGTTCATCTGTGCCATCCGTATTTTTCGAGTAAATGGCAATTTCATGTTTAGAGGTGAAAAGGCGCGTATTAGGCCTTTTGAGACGTTTTTTCGTTTTTCACCCAAATGGCTATAATTTCCAAATTAAGAATGATAGCGCGTCCCGGTTGATATCATGGTGTAAGGCACGTCGTCCTCAACACGTACATGTAATTGGTTCATCTGTGCCATCCGTATTTTTCGAGTAAATGGCAATTTCATGTTTAGAGGTGAAAAAGGCGCGTATTAGGCCTTTTGAGACGTTTTTTTCGTTTTTCACCCAAATGGCTATAATTTCCAAATTAAGAATGATAGCGCGTCCCGGTTGATATCATGGTGTAAGGCACGTCGTCCTCAACACGTACATGTAATTGGTTCATCTGTGCCATCCGTATTTTTCGAGTAAATGGCAATTTCATGTTTAGAGGTGAAAAGGCGCGTATTAGGCCTTTTGAGACGTTTTTTCGTTTTTCACCCAAATGGCTATAATTTCCAAATTAAGAATGATAGCGCGTCCCGGTTGATATCATGGTGTAAGGCACGTCGTCCTCAACACGTACATGTAATTGGTTCATCTGTGCCATCCGTATTTTTCGAGTAAATGGCAATTTTATGTTTAGAGGTGAAAAAGGCGCGTATTAGGCCTTTTGAGACGTTTTTTTCGTTTTTCACCCAAATGGCTATAATTTCCAAATTAAGAATGATAGCGCGTCCCGGTTGATATCATGGTGTAAGGCACGTCGTCCTCAACACGTACATGTAATTGGTTCATCTGTGCCATCCGTATTTTTCGAGTAAATGGCAATTTCATGTTTAGAGGTGAAAAAGGCGCGTATTAGGCCTTTTGAGACGTTTTTTTCGTTTTTCACCCAAATGGCTATAATTTCCAAATTAAGAATGATAGCGCGTCCCGGTTGATATCATGGTGTAAGGCACGTCGTCCTCAACACGTACATGTAATTGGTTCATCTGTGCCATCCGTATTTTTCGAGTAAATGGCAATTTCATGTTTAGAGGTGAAAAAGGCGCGTATTAGGCCTTTTGAGACGTTTTTTTCGTTTTTCACCCAAATGGCTATAATTTCCAAATTAAGAATGATAGCGCGTCCCGGTTGATATCATGGTGTAAGGCACGTCGTCCTCAACACGTACATGTAATTGGTTCATCTGTGCCATCCGTATTTTTCGAGTAAATGGCAATTTCATGTTTAGAGGTGAAAAGGCGCGTATTAGGCCTTTTGAGACGTTTTTTCGTTTTTCACCCAAATGGCTATAATTTCCAAATTAAGAATGATAGCGCGTCCCGGTTGATATCATGGTGTAAGGCACGTCGTCCTCAACACGTACATGTAATTGGTTCATCTGTGCCATCCGTATTTTTCGAGTAAATGGCAATTTCATGTTTAGAGGTGAAAAAGGCGCGTATTAGGCCTTTTGAGACGTTTTTTTCGTTTTTCACCCAAATGGCTATAATTTCCAAATTAAGAATGATAGCGCGTCCCGGTTGATATCATGGTGTAAGGCACGTCGTCCTCAACACGTACATGTAATTGGTTCATCTGTGCCATCCGTATTTTTCGAGTAAATGGCAATTTCATGTTTAGAGGTGAAAAAGGCGCGTATTAGGCCTTTTGAGACGTTTTTTCGTTTTTCACCCAAATGGCTATAATTTCCAAATTAAGAATGATAGCGCGTCCCGGTTGATATCATGGTGTAAGGCACGTCGTCCTCAACACGTACATGT
This sequence comes from Mesocentrotus franciscanus, assembly GCA_037976565.1. Lineage (NCBI taxonomy): Eukaryota > Metazoa > Echinodermata > Echinoidea > Camarodonta > Strongylocentrotidae > Mesocentrotus > Mesocentrotus franciscanus. The sequence continues at coordinate 7,225,070 of CP137682.1, read as the reverse complement.
AATTGGTTCATCTGTGCCATCCGTATTTTTCGAGTAAATGGCAATTTCATGTTTAGAGGTGAAAAAGGCGCGTATTAGGCCTTTTGAGACGTTTTTTTCGTTTTTCACCCAAATGGCTATAATTTCCAAATTAAGAATGATAGCGCGTCCCGGTTGATATCATGGTGTAAGGCACGTCGTCCTCAACACGTACATGTAATTGGTTCATCTGTGCCATCCGTATTTTTCGAGTAAATGGCAATTTCATGTTTAGAGGTGAAAAGGCGCGTATTAGGCCTTTTGAGACGTTTATTTCGTTTTTCACCCAAATGGCTATAATTTCCAAATTAAGAATGATAGCGCGTCCCGGTTGATATCATGGTGTAAGGCACGTCGTCCTCAACACGTACATGTAATTGGTTCATCTGTGCCATCCGTATTTTTCGAGTAAATGGCAATTTCATGTTTAGAGGTGAAAAAGGCGCGTATTAGGCCTTTTGAGACGTTTTTTCGTTTTTCACCCAAATGGCTATAATTTCCAAATTAAGAATGATAGCGCGTCCCGGTTGATATCATGGTGTAAGGCACGTCGTCCTCAACACGTACATGTAATTGGTTCATCTGTGCCATCCGTATTTTTCGAGTAAATGGCAATTTCATGTTTAGAGGTGAAAAAGGCGCGTATTAGGCCTTTTGAGACGTTTTTTTCGTTTTTCACCCAAATGGCTATAATTTCCAAATTAAGAATGATAGCGCGTCCCGGTTGATATCATGGTGTAAGGCACGTCGTCCTCAACACGTACATGTAATTGGTTCATCTGTGCCATCCGTATTTTTCGAGTAAATGGCAATTTCATGTTTAGAGGTGAAAAAGGCGCGTATTAGGCCTTTTGAGACGTTTTTTTCGTTTTTCACCCAAATGGCTATAATTTCCAAATTAAGAATGATAGCGCGTCCCGGTTGATATCATGGTGTAAGGCACGTCGTCCTCAACACGTACATGTAATTGGTTCATCTGTGCCATCCGTATTTTTCGAGTAAATGGCAATTTCATGTTTAGAGGTGAAAAAGGCGCGTATTAGGCCTTTTGAGACGTTTTTTTCGTTTTTCACCCAAATGGCTATAATTTCCAAATTAAGAATGATAGCGCGTCCCGGTTGATATCATGGTGTAAGGCACGTCGTCCTCAACACGTACATGTAATTGGTTCATCTGTGCCATCCGTATTTTTCGAGTAAATGGCAATTTCATGTTTAGAGGTGAAAAGGCGCGTATTAGGCCTTTTGAGACGTTTTTTCGTTTTTCACCCAAATGGCTATAATTTCCAAATTAAGAATGATAGCGCGTCCCGGTTGATATCATGGTGTAAGGCACGTCGTCCTCAACACGTACATGTAATTGGTTCATCTGTCCATCCGTAGTTTTCGAGTAAATGGCAATTTTATGTTTAGAGGTGAAAAAGGCGCGTATTAGGCCTTTTGAGACGTTTTTTCGTTTTTCACCCAAATGGCTATAATTTCCAAATTAAGAATGATAGCGCGTCCCGGTTGATATCATGGTGTAAGGCACGTCGTCCTCAACACGTACATGTAATTGGTTCATCTGTGCCATCCGTAGTTTTCGAGTAAATGGCAATTTCATGTTTAGAGGTGAAAAGGCGCGTATTAGGCCTTTTGAGACGTTTTTTCGTTTTTCACCCAAATGGCTATAATTTCCAAATTAAGAATGATAGCGCGTCCCGGTTGATATCATGGTGTAAGGCACGTCGTCCTCAACACGTACATGTAATTGGTTCATCTGTGCCATCCGTATTTTTCGAGTAAATGGCAATTTCATGTTTAGAGGTGAAAAAGGCGCGTATTAGGCCTTTTGAGACGTTTTTTCGTTTTTCACCCAAATGGCTATAATTTCCAAATTAAGAATGATAGCGCGTCCCGGTTGATATCATGGTGTAAGGCACGTCGTCCTCAACACGTACATGTAATTGGTTCATCTGTGCCATCCGTATTTTTCGAGTAAATGGCAATTTCATGTTTAGAGGTGAAAAAGGCGCGTATTAGGCCTTTTGAGACGTTTTTTCGTTTTTCACCCAAATGGCTATAATTTCCAAATTAAGAATGATAGCGCGTCCCGGTTGATATCATGGTGTAAGGCACGTCGTCCTCAACACGTACATGTAATTGGTTCATCTGTGCCATCCGTAGTTTTCGAGTAAATGGCAATTTCATGTTTAGAGGTGAAAAGGCGCGTATTAGGCCTTTTGAGACGTTTTTTCGTTTTTCACCCAAATGGCTATAATTTCCAAATTAAGAATGATAGCGCGTCCCGGTTGATATCATGGTGTAAGGCACGTCGTCCTCAACACGTACATGTAATTGGTTCATCTGTGCCATCCGTATTTTTCGAGTAAATGGCAATTTCATGTTTAGAGGTGAAAAAGGCGCGTATTAGGCCTTTTGAGACGTTTTTTTCGTTTTTCACCCAAATGGCTATAATTTCCAAATTAAGAATGATAGCGCGTCCCGGTTGATATCATGGTGTAAGGCACGTCGTCCTCAACACGTACATGTAATTGGTTCATCTGTGCCATCCGTATTTTTCGAGTAAATGGCAATTTCATGTTTAGAGGTGAAAAGGCGCGTATTAGGCCTTTTGAGACGTTTTTTCGTTTTTCACCCAAATGGCTATAATTTCCAAATTAAGAATGATAGCGCGTCCCGGTTGATATCATGGTGTAAGGCACGTCGTCCTCAACACGTACATGTAATTGGTTCATCTGTGCCATCCGTATTTTTCGAGTAAATGGCAATTTCATGTTTAGAGGTGAAAAGGCGCGTATTAGGCCTTTTGAGACGTTTTTTCGTTTTTCACCCAAATGGCTATAATTTCCAAATTAAGAATGATAGCGCGTCCCGGTTGATATCATGGTGTAAGGCACGTCGTCCTCAACACGTACATGTAATTGGTTCATCTGTGCCATCCGTAGTTTTCGAGTAAATGGCAATTTTATGTTTAGAGGTGAAAAAGGCGCGTATTAGGCCTTTTGAGACGTTTTTTTCGTTTTTCACCCAAATGGCTATAATTTCCAAATTAAGAATGATAGCGCGTCCCGGTTGATATCATGGTGTAAGGCACGTCGTCCTCAACACGTACATGTAATTGGTTCATCTGTCCATCCGTAGTTTTCGAGTAAATGGCAATTTTATGTTTAGAGGTGAAAAAGGCGCGTATTAGGCCTTTTGAGACGTTTTTTCGTTTTTCACCCAAATGGCTATAATTTCCAAATTAAGAATGATAGCGCGTCCCGGTTGATATCATGGTGTAAGGCACGTCGTCCTCAACACGTACATGTAATTGGTTCATCTGTGCCATCCGTAGTTTTCGAGTAAATGGCAATTTCATGTTTAGAGGTGAAAAGGCGCGTATTAGGCCTTTTGAGACGTTTTTTCGTTTTTCACCCAAATGGCTATAATTTCCAAATTAAGAATGATAGCGCGTCCCGGTTGATATCATGGTGTAAGGCACGTCGTCCTCAACACGTACATGTAATTGGTTCATCTGTGCCATCCGTATTTTTCGAGTAAATGGCAATTTCATGTTTAGAGGTGAAAAGGCGCGTATTAGGCCTTTTGAGACGTTTTTTCGTTTTTCACCCAAATGGCTATAATTTCCAAATTAAGAATGATAGCGCGTCCCGGTTGATATCATGGTGTAAGGCACGTCGTCCTCAACACGTACATGTAATTGGTTCATCTGTGCCATCCGTATTTTTCGAGTAAATGGCAATTTCATGTTTAGAGGTGAAAAAGGCGCGTATTAGGCCTTTTTGTTCGTTTTTCACCCAAATGGCTATAATTTCCAAATTAAGAATGATAGCGCGTCCCGGTTGATATCATGGTGTAAGGCACGTCGTCCTCAACACGTACATGTAATTGGTTCATCTGTGCCATCCGTATTTTTCGAGTAAATGGCAATTTTATGTTTAGAGGTGAAAAGGCGCGTATTAGGCCTTTTGAGACGTTTTTTCGTTTTTCACCCAAATGGCTATAATTTCCAAATTAAGAATGATAGCGCGTCCCGGTTGATATCATGGTGTAAGGCACGTCGTCCTCAACACGTACATGTAATTGGTTCATCTGTGCCATCCGTATTTTTCGAGTAAATGGCAATTTCATGTTTAGAGGTGAAAAAGGCGCGTATTAGGCCTTTTGAGACGTTTTTTCGTTTTTCACCCAAATGGCTATAATTTCCAAATTAAGAATGATAGCGCGTCCCGGTTGATATCATGGTGTAAGGCACGTCGTCCTCAACACGTACATGTAATTGGTTCATCTGTGCCATCCGTATTTTTCGAGTAAATGGCAATTTCATGTTTAGAGGTGAAAAGGCGCGTATTAGGCCTTTTGAGACGTTTTTTCGTTTTTCACCCAAATGGCTATAATTTCCAAATTAAGAATGATAGCGCGTCCCGGTTGATATCATGGTGTAAGGCACGTCGTCCTCAACACGTACATGTAATTGGTTCATCTGTGCCATCCGTATTTTTCGAGTAAATGGCAATTTCATGTTTAGAGGTGAAAAAGGCGCGTATTAGGCCTTTTGAGACGTTTTTTTCGTTTTTCACCCAAATGGCTATAATTTCCAAATTAAGAATGATAGCGCGTCCCGGTTGATATCATGGTGTAAGGCACGTCGTCCTCAACACGTACATGTAATTGGTTCATCTGTGCCATCCGTATTTTTCGAGTAAATGGCAATTTCATGTTTAGAGGTGAAAAAGGCGCGTATTAGGCCTTTTGAGACGTTTTTTTCGTTTTTCACCCAAATGGCTATAATTTCCAAATTAAGAATGATAGCGCGTCCCGGTTGATATCATGGTGTAAGGCACGTCGTCCTCAACACGTACATGTAATTGGTTCATCTGTGCCATCCGTATTTTTCGAGTAAATGGCAATTTCATGTTTAGAGGTGAAAAGGCGCGTATTAGGCCTTTTGAGACGTTTTTTCGTTTTTCACCCAAATGGCTATAATTTCCAAATTAAGAATGATAGCGCGTCCCGGTTGATATCATGGTGTAAGGCACGTCGTCCTCAACACGTACATGTAATTGGTTCATCTGTGCCATCCGTATTTTTCGAGTAAATGGCAATTTTATGTTTAGAGGTGAAAAGGCGCGTATTAGGCCTTTTGAGACGTTTTTTCGTTTTTCACCCAAATGGCTATAATTTCCAAATTAAGAATGATAGCGCGTCCCGGTTGATATCATGGTGTAAGGCACGTCGTCCTCAACACGTACATGTAATTGGTTCATCTGTGCCATCCGTATTTTTCGAGTAAATGGCAATTTTATGTTTAGAGGTGAAAAAGGCGCGTATTAGGCCTTTTGAGACGTTTTTTTCGTTTTTCACCCAAATGGCTATAATTTCCAAATTAAGAATGATAGCGCGTCCCGGTTGATATCATGGTGTAAGGCACGTCGTCCTCAACACGTACATGTAATTGGTTCATCTGTGCCATCCGTATTTTTCGAGTAAATGGCAATTTCATGTTTAGAGGTGAAAAAGGCGCGTATTAGGCCTTTTGAGACGTTTTTTTCGTTTTTCACCCAAATGGCTATAATTTCCAAATTAAGAATGATAGCGCGTCCCGGTTGATATCATGGTGTAAGGCACGTCGTCCTCAACACGTACATGTAATTGGTTCATCTGTGCCATCCGTATTTTTCGAGTAAATGGCAATTTTATGTTTAGAGGTGAAAAAGGCGCGTATTAGGCCTTTTGAGACGTTTTTTTCGTTTTTCACCCAAATGGCTATAATTTCCAAATTAAGAATGATAGCGCGTCCCGGTTGATATCATGGTGTAAGGCACGTCGTCCTCAACACGTACATGTAATTGGTTCATCTGTCCAATTCGTAGTTTTCGAGTAAATGGCAATTTTATGTTTAGAGGTGAAAAGGCGCGTATTAGGCCTTTTGAGACGTTTTTTCGTTTTTCACCCAAATGGCTATAATTTCCAAATTAAGTATGATACCGCGTCCCGGTTGATATCATGGTGTAAGGCACGTCGTCCTCAACACGTACATGTAATTGGTTCATCTGTCCAATTCGTAGTTTTCGAGTAAATGGCAATTTTATGTTTAGAGGTGAAAGAGGCGCGTATTAGGCCTTTTGAGACGTTTTTTAGTTTTTCACCCAAAAGGCGCGTATTAGGCCTTTTGAGACGTTTTTTCGTTTTTCACCCAAATGGCTATAATTTCCAAATTAAGAATGATAGCGCGTCCCAGTTGATATCATGGTGTAAGGCACGTCGTCCTCAACACGTACATGTAATTGGTTCATCTGTGCAATCCGTAGTTTTCGAGTAAATGGCAATTTCATGTTTAGAGCTGAAAACGGCGCGTATTAGGCCTTTTGAGACGTTTTTGTTCGCTTTTCACCCAAATGGCTTATAACTTCCAAATTAAGTATGATAGCGCGTCCCGGTTTATATCATGGTGTAAGGCACGTCGTCCTCAACACGTACATGTAATTTGTTCATCTGTTCAATCTGTAGTTTTCGAGTAAATGGCAATTTCATGTTTAGAGCTGAAAACGGCGCGTATTAGGCCTTTTGAGACGTTTTTTTCGTTTTTCACCCAAATGGCTATAACTTCCAAATTAAGTATGATAGCGCATCTCGGTTTATATCATGGTGTAAGGCACGTCGTCCTCAACACGTACATGTAATTGGTTCATCTGTCCAAATCGTAGTTTTCGAGTAAATGGCAATTTTATGTTTAGAGGTGAAAACGGCGCGTATTAGGCCTTTTGAGACGTTTTTCACCCAAATGTCTTATAACTTCCAAATTAAGTATGATAGCGCGTCCCAGTTGATATCATGGTGTAAGGCACGTCGTCCTCAACACGTACATGTCATTTGTTTATCTGTTCAATCTGTAGTTTTCGAGTAAATGGCAATTTCATGTTTAGAGGTGAAAACGGCGCGTATTAGGCCTTTTGAGACGTTTTTCATCCAAATGTCTTATAACTTCCAAATTAAGTATAATAGCGCGTCCCAGTTTATATCATGGTGTAAGGCACGTCGTCCTCAACACGGACATGTAATTGGTTCATCTGTCCAATCTGTAGTTTTCGAGTAAATGGCAATTTCATGTTTAGAGGTGAAAAAGGCGCGTATTAGGCCTTTGAGACGTTTTTCACCAAAATGGCTTATAACTTCCAAATTAAGTATGATAGCGCGTCCCGGTTGATATCATGGTGTAAGGCACGTCGTCCTCAACACGTACATGTTATTGGTTCATCTGTCCAATCCGTAGTTTTTGAGTAAATGGCAATTTTATGTTTAGAGGTGAAAACGGCGCGTATTAGGCCTTTTGAGACGTTTTTCATCCAAATGGCTTATAACTTCCAAATTAAGTATAATAGCGCGTCCCAGTTTATATCATGGTGTAAGGCACGTCGTCCTCAACACGGACATGTAATTGGTTCATGTGTCCAATCCGTAGTCTTTGAGTAAATGGTAATTTCATGTTTTGAGCTGAAAACGGCGCATATTAGGCCTTTTGAGACGTTTTTCACCCAAATGACTTATAACTTCCAATATAAGTATGATAGCGCGTCTCGGTTTATATCATGGTGTAAGGCATGTCGTCCTCCACACGTACATGTTATGAGTTCATCTGTCCAATCCGTAGTTTCGAGTAAATGGCAATTTTATGTTTAGAGGTTAAAAAGGCGCATATTAGGCCTTTTGAGACGTTTTTCACCCAAATTGCTTAAGTGGCAATGTGCCAGACCTGTGCGCTATACAATATTTATTATCATTATCATTATTATTATTTTGTTTAAATAATCATTATTATTATTATTAATAGTGGAGTCTTGTATAGCACTAATGTCTGGTACATTGCCAATCCTGAAACTCCATTATTATTACCCTGGCTTTAGCACAGCTGCCATTAATATTTATTATTGTTATTGCTATTGTCATTATTGTTAACTTTGAAATTAAGAGTCACGATTTGATAACAACTTTCTTTAATAGTAACAAAATACATACATAAACTTCTATCCTATAAATTCTGAAAGATTGTAGTATTACATATTCACTTTTCTCATAAAAAATATTTTATATTTCAGCTCTGTAAATAAGTTTTTTCTTTAAAATATATGTAGTTAAAAGAATGATACATATAGACGTACATCTCACTAATGCTTGGTTGCAGCATTCCTAAACAAAAAATATGTCAAGCCTTTACATATTTAGTACAGTCATATCGTGAAAAAATAGGCATTAACCTCCCACTAATTGCAACATAACAAATTGAATTGATATACTGTAGTATCATTAATATGCACTTAATAACATTTTAAAAGTTCTAAGGAATCCAAGTGGTGGAATGTGTTTTTAAATACTTACAGGAACATTAGCTGATAATGTTAAACAAAACCTTGAAATAACTTGCATTTCATTATTTAGCAAGGACAACAGTATTTCCAAAATGTGCAGTTTCCTTGATAGCCATTCTATAATGGGGTCGCCATTTTGATTAATATAGTGATGTCAGAGTATAGTACTACTTGTGAGGTACCAACTGACCTGTATTTTAGCTACAATGTAGGACACATGCCTGTCAAATGCAGCCATAACAAAGGTTTCCTAATAATAGATCATAATGATAATACATTCAGATGAATGGATATTCTTTCACCCCATATGGTGACAAGATACGAGGTTCAGCTGTTTGGAACTGTTGAGCAGTTTCTTTTGTTAAGCAACACTTCGCATACGTAGGTTGTTACTTGGAAAGATAAAGCTCTACCTATTATTCATATAGTACTGCTCACAGAAATCACCCGTTTGAGATGCAGGGGTAAAAAGATGGCTGCCTTTTTGCATCGATTGCACTGGTTGCACCATAGCCAGTCATTAAGCAACACGGCCATATCCATCCTATCCAGGTCAATGGGTATGATTGGAGAATAGCTAGAAAGGAAACTGCAAACTTTGGATAGATTGTTTTCCTTTCTTACTAACCCAATAGGAGTAATTTCATGATCATGTAGTTTTAACTGACTGATAATTTTGAATAAGACTATCAGCTTATGTTTGTTGGATTTCCTTTAAAATCAGTGATAATTATTTTCCATATTTCATAAGCTTTAACAGAGCCAATTATACAGATAGATTGGCCAACTCGGCATCAGTTGGACACACTCTGATGCACATTCTTTGTTGTATGCTTGCCTAACAAAGCAATATTTCCATGGTCCAACTTACACAATCTTTGTTTACACAGCTCTGAACAATAACTTACAAGGACGCCCTAGCTCTGATGAATGCAAATAAATTAATTTTTTTTAATATAGTAGCGATGTAACATGTACTAGGTGGAAAAATAAATTAGATTTATTAGCATAGAAGAAAGAGGGATTCAGATTGAGTTAGTGAGAGGGGAAAATATATATATAGAGAGAGAGAGAGAGAGAAAAGGCAAGTGCTATATAATCCCAGAATATATATTAATATTATCATTATGTTAAATTACTGACAATACTGATATTTCAGACTCTTAAATCTATTCGTAAGTGCCCAATAACATTCAAATAATTTTGAACTCACTTCCAAATTAAGCTTTATATACTACATTTAGCCAGCTTCTGTAATTTGGAATTGACACATGATTGGTAAAACAAAAAAAAGCAACATATTATAAACATATAAACCATATAATTGGACCAGTTTTCCTTGCATGATATATAATTGCATAATTATATTACTTCATCATTTTCATTCACCTAAATCCCAATAGCACACTTTAATATTGTCTTGATCCTGCAAATGGCACAACAGTTCTTAAAAACTGGATATATCATGAATATGAATAATTAGATTCTCAATAAAAACCAGCCAAAATAGTATGCGTATCCATTCCTATTGCATACAAAACGAGATGAATGCGTCTGCTTCTTTAATATGCCTCTGTCCGTGTGTATGTTCATTGATGAATGATTTTATGACCTTAAAAATCTCACCTAACGAACACAAACTCATTTAATCTTTTCATGCTCATATATACTTCCACCAAGTTTGGTTTGCATTGGTTTCACGCTTTTCAAGTTGTTGTGGTGAAAAGCTTTTTTTCTGGTAGTTGTTGACACTTTTATAACCATGACCTCTTACTCCCAAAATCTACTCAGTTCATCGTTCCATGCTCATACATACTTGATCCAAGATTGGTTAAAATCTGCTGAATGATTCTTGAGTTATAACAGTAACAAAAGAGGAATAACAAGAAAACATAATGCCTCCAGCACCACCTTTGGTGGAGGATGCATAATAAAATGCATATGGAGAAGAAAAAGAAGAAGAAAAAAACACAAAATAAACGCAATAAATTAAATCACAGCAACTAATATACTATACATACTATACGTTTTGTTCCATTGTTATACATATAATATAAAAACCTTGCAGGTACATGTACATTAAGCAGTGTTTATTTACATATGTAATATGTGGTCTATATTTCAGCCTTGATGATGAACATATATGTACATGATAGGGCATCCAAAGTTCATGTATGTTTAAACAAAATTAGAAATGTGATATTCTATCCATGATTTCTCGTATTTAACATAAATTTATTAAGATAAATTACTACCAAATAGACAGCAAAATGTGTACACTACAAATGGGTGCAACGAAAAAAAAAAATTCTTGTCAAAAGACAATCTAGCGATATCACGATTTTAAAATTTGCTGTCAGATCTGAAGAAAAAGTAATATAAAAAAACAATGAGTCAATAATTCATGCATGAGAGTATACAGGTAATTTATAATAAAAAGCAATTCGTCAAAGGTAAGATAATTGCATAAATTGTAAGGCAAATTTATTTTTATTAACATTTTTGATGACATCGTCTCTCAAAATATAGATTTCCAGACCCTTGTTGAAATCTTACCGATTTTTTCTAGAATAGAACTGTGTGCAAATTAAGGTCATGAGTGAACTATGGTCACACCACCAAACAAGAAGGATTAAGAAAAGTATGTTCCAATATAGTTTGGAATTTCAACTATATACAAAAAAGGAGAATGTCCCCCAGCCCCTTTCTGTGTCCCTGTTAGGGTTAATCGACCTTCAAAGAAGTTGACCAGCAAACCCTTAATGCATTCTCTAATATGTGTCCAAAGAGATTCAGCTGTTTACTGAATGTAAGACAGCAACAGATTATTCTCATGAACATGATTTCTAATGTTCACACTTGTTACTTAACCCTAGCAGGGCCAGCTTCACAAATATACATGTACATGTATCACCAGTTATTAAAAGTGTTGTCAGACACTGCTCCAATCAAAACACTTCTTTCATTGTTCATCTGCATATAAACCGAGTGCTCTGACAACAAATTTCATATACATATCATGAACCAATTTTAGAATTCAAGACCAAAAAACCCACTATTGGATAATTTAATTTTGATCCAGGTAGACCATCTTTGGCACTGAAAGGGTTAAGAACTCATAACTTTATTCTCTCTATTACAGTTGGTTTTCATCATAGGGGGCAAAATAGTAATTTCCAGTGCTGTCTGCCATCAATTAATCTACGATTGTTCAGATGCAACATACATGTGTATCATTGTTTCTAGTCCAGCTTGAATAACATTTCTTGTTCCTTTGATATACTGTATTAATAGTTCTTGGCAAGTCTGTTCATGCTGTGACTGGCCACTCAACTGCTCATACTAAATGCGGTCAATCATTACTAAGTGTGACTTAAGTTGACAAATTTCCCCCGTTACTGAGCGTAGAAGCACTGGGGCTCTGTAAATGGACGTCTGACCCATTGGTAAGATTAGTCTTGGATAGGAGACCATCATGATGACCATTCACAAGATCCATAGATGACATGTTGCTGTTGAAGAAAGAAACATGAAGATATTCTAGGATAAAACCATTGAACAAAAATAGACAAACTCATTCCTCCACCTCAAAACTATGATTCTAGGTTATTCATTCATAAAAAGTTCATGTCTAGAAGAGAACCAAAGTCAGTCAATCAAGCTTCCTACCCTTTCCCACTCAGAAAAAATAAATTGGCAAGACTTTTGCTTTTTGACCAAATTTTCATCACAATTGCCTCAGTGCTCTTACACAGCATGTGCACCATTAGAGACCAAGAGCTATTTTATATTCCAATTTGTTAAATTACTTCATTAAGAATGCCACATATTACGAAACATGTATGAGCGTTATAAAGAGAAGCAAGAAATGTATTCATTTGCTGTGCAGATTGTAGATCATTGAATTGAAAACTTGAATAAAATAAACATTTCAAAAAGAAAATAAACACTTCAAAATGGCAACATACATTTACATGTACATGTATATATACATACCCTTCTTTTCCCTTAAGTATTAATATTGTTTTCAGCAATATGTAAAACATGAAATGTACATTGCATATGAATGGATCAATCAATTTTCTTCTCAATTATATTTTGTCAGAAGGAAAATACCACTGTCGACATGTTTCAAATGTTTTTAAAAATGATGTGTTTTGTTACCATTATATTTCTTCATGTATAAATTCATGAAATGTGTTTTGAGGGTACAGTGTTACTTACCTGACTGAGTTACCCATGCCACTGCTATTAAGAGATGTCTTGATGGATGGCTGAGGGTAGCCACCATAGCTAGGTATCCCTATTATTGATCGGTTGATCTCCTGAAGGAAATATGGATGCGAATTATTAGTAGAATCCTCAATATCAGACAAAGCTATATGCCAAGCATTGTCTCGCCTGCACCTCGTGATGCGGGTGAGAACGCGATACACATACATGTTCATGTATGAAAACTATGCCATTTCAGGCTTTTAGCAGTTCAGGATGTAAATTTTTGTTCTGGTTGTTTACACTAAGCATAATCTTGCATAGACTTTATTCCTGGAAAATGAGAGAACACTGAATGGTGTTTATACTATCTCAAACCGTACTCTTAGTGAGGAAACCAAAAAAAGTATTAAAAAAACCCCACAAACTATAACAGTTCGACTGCATGCATCTAAAAATGATGCCTTCGCCTCTGACGCAATATCCCTCAAGTACACTGTTTCTCATCTGTATTCAAATAATACACAGCAGTGAGGGCATTAGTAAGAATTACCCACACAAGGTACCTTTGGAAAAGTCTAACATGCCTGAGGCGATAGCCGAGGGTGTTTGGACTGTGTCGAAGGTACTGAGTGTGGGTAATTTTACTAATGCCCGAACAAAATGATGTGTATTACCGGTATTTGTTTTATAAGATGATGTTTTATAACATGATGTGTCAATGACCAGCCATAAGTATTTACTTATGACCGGTCATTAGTAAAATTACGTGTTAGGCAAAATAAATGCCTGGTCACGTGTATGCTCTCAACCAATCATTTGATTAGGATCCGCTTCATCATCTTATAAATATAACTGTTGAATGGGCCGGATCCCAAATCCTCTTGAGGTTGTTCATTCCTCATATATAAGGTACATATGTTGGATGAAATTGTAGGGGATCATCTTTGAGATATTTTACTAAGCTGGCCTTGTACCCTTTGACCTCATCATCAAAAGGTGTATACAGTTTATATGGAGACATTAACACCGACCTCCACATTCAGTCTTGTTCTTTGTAGTGTTATAAAATTTGCTCACACTTGAAGCATATGCATGTATTTTACATAACATCTTATTCTATTTTGAGCCACAAGGATAGTCGGCTCAAATCCCTGTAAAGGCCATTACTTGTTGTTAGTGTTCACGTTCAAACTGTTAAATAAGTTTAAGCCATTCTGATTGTCAAAAGTTCAGCTGAACTTTAAAATAGTGTTGATGATTTGTAAATAAAACATAAAATAAGAGAAATGGCAAGACTCTGAAAAGCTGTACTTACATCCTTCTGCTTCTCCAGCCTGTACTCTCTGACCAGTTTCTCTAGGGCCATCCTCTGCTTGGACAGTGTATCAATGCGTTCCTGAAGCATAGCATTCTCTCTCTCTAGAAACTTAATCCTATAATCTTGGGTACTGATTCCATGGCTCTGGTCTCTAACCATCTCTTCTAACTCAGTGAACCTGTAAGGATAACAATGACAATGATAGTAACAATAGCAATAGCAATGTACTTGAAAATGACAACTGATAATTATGATGACATAATATACATGCATCTTTATCCTCAGGTTACCAGTTCCATATACAGAGAATACAGTCATACTATCTACAAACATATTCATACTACTCAAATGAATCACATAACATTGAAAATACATGAAAGAATATCAATACCAGTGAAGGCCCGAGTGACAGCTAAATTCATAACAATTTGCATAAATTTGCATGGTTAACCATGCACTAGTGGGGATACACTGACACTAATTCAGCAGACTGCGAGTGCAAGAAGGGCCCCAAGACCATGGACTATCTTCTGAGCTGTGACATGCTGGCTGACACATGCATTGGAAGGGACCAAGCAGAGGCCAACAACATGCTTCTTTTTTTTGGGGGGGGGGCTAGATATTGGGAAGTAGTTGACTGGAAATGATCGATGATGGTAGATAACTTACTTGGTTAGGTGTTCCCTGTGTTCTGCTAGTAAGGTTTGGTGTTTATTGTCCATAGTAGACTGGGAATGGTTAGTCTTTGTCAATTCAGACCTTGCTGCCTTCAATTCTTCCTGTAACTTCATTAGACTATCACCCAGCATGCCTTTCTGCTTGGCAAACAAATCCCTACCAATCAGAGAAAAGAAATGGGCTTAACCATAATAAAATCAACAAAATTATAACTTTTCACAAGCATAACAAATTCCAAAAATCTTCAACATTTGTACTGAAATAGTACATGACATATTGAACATACATATGTAAAAATGTCATAAGTATACTGTACATCTAGAATAAAGTTCCGTCATTTAACAGCTCTTTACCAGGTGAATTGCCGATGGTCTACTACCAGTTTGTCTACTACCCAATTATTCTATTCCCATCTGGTCTATTGAAACCTAGACCATCTACTACCCAATTATTCTATTCCCATCTGGTCTATTGAAACCTAGACCATCTACTATCCATGTGGTCTAATAATCATTTCGCCTACTGATCATTTGGTCTAATTACCATCTAGGCTATTAGCCATTTGGTCTAATGTCCTATAAGTCTAATACCCATTTGGTCCAATAATCAGTTAGTCTAATTCCCAGTTTGTCTAATGCCCATTTCATCTCCTATCCATATGGTCTCATAATCATTTAATCATAAGTAATAATAATCATCACATGACCTTGTGGATAGTAGACGATATGGGCATTGGACAAACTGGGAATTAGACCGCCTGGAAACCAAAAGGCTATAAACCCTTCACCTTACCTTGCAACAAAACATCAAGTATCCTGATCTACTTACCTAAAGTGAACATGTACAGGCTTTTTGGCTTTTGAAAAGGCACTTCATTAATTTAATCATAACGCAATTTATCATCATCCTGCTTTTCTAAACACAAGTTGGTCTTTAACAAGCTTGTTACATTTTAATTTTTGTATTGCTCTTATTGTTGGTACAGTTAAATTACTTTAGCCTAACTGCCTCTTTTCTTTCTTCTATTCCTGAGACCACTTTCAGGTCTTCACATTTACTTGTACAATACACAAATTATGTTACCTTGCTTGTTGCATCTTAATCTTGGTATTGTTTTTGTGGTCCTGGTACTTGTGTATCTGAGCATCTAGCTGGGCTGAGATACGGGCTAGTTCTTGGCTCAGGTTATCCCTCTCTGCTTGGAGGTTACCAACTTGCTGAAGCAGCGAGGATCTGCTCTGCTCCGACATGTTATGCTGCAAATAAGTAACAGGGCTATTCTTTAAAATAGTGAAACAAATTGGTCCCACGTGCGACCATCTAATTTTGCCATATTGCAGGAAAATCAGATTACATTATTACTACCTGTATATCACCAGTTTCTCACATGAAAAAGTATTCCCCTCTCTTTGACAAGAAAAAAAACACCTTTTCCCGAGTGGTGACACACATGACCGACTAAATTGTGATATCTGAAAGAAAATGATGTACTCTCATTTGAAAAATAACCCTTCTTCTGTTGATGGTAAGATTACTAATATGAAGCTGCAGACAAAGTGAGGGAACTACAACACAATGTCACATATAATCAATTTTAATTTCCTGCCGTCAATTTGACATTTCTTTCCAGAACTAGGAACAACAAAAAAAATCTTGTTTTTAATAACCAATGGAAATTTCTTCATGAAATTTTGGGATATTGTTCCTTGATATATTTACAATATGCTGTAAATTTCTAGAAATAAAAAGTGAAAGGTGTAAAAAGTGAAAGACTACATGTATATATCTTTCTAACCAACACAAGCCAAGTTTTGTAGGTATGTACAAATTGAATAATGCAGTCTCATATGTAGAAATCAGTGCACCTCATGAGAAAAACTAGATACAGTTTTGATGTTCACTGTCAGGGCTGGTTATAGAACAAAAATGATTCAGGCCAATTACTATCATCATTACATGTATATGTACCTTATCACTGACATTCCTACTAGTATCTTCTGCATGATAGAGTTTGGATTGGATTCCTATTAGCTGATCTTTCAGGTCCTGGTTCTCTTTCCTTAGCTGGTCTTCTATGTCTCTTGATGCCTTACATTGCTGGCGTAAATCATCTATCTGCTGAGTCATCACAGATCTAAGTAAAATGAGGATCATTACCCACTATCATTTCAAAAGTCAATTTCAATTATTTATCCTACCAAAACCATCTTTTATCTCCATATCTAACAATCATGGGAGTGGAGATTATGGATGATGGAGATAGGGATATACATAGTGATATACTATGATGATAGTGGTGATGATAGGGATATACATATACCATGATGATAGTAATGATTATAAATAGAGATATACTATGATGATAGAGGTGATTATGGATGATTATGTGATCATCATATATCCATATCTCCACCATCCATATTCACCACTATCCATTATCATTAGCAATACATGTAGGCCTATCTCTGTGAGCACAATCATCATTGGCCATTACAAATAATCATAATCATTCGTCACAAATAAATTTACAATCCTCATCACTGCCAGAACACATATCATCAAACATCATCACTACATTTCCTAAGCTAAATTCTTCTGTAAAGTACTCACTTACCTTTGTAACTTATCATCTTGGATCTGTGATTTCAGTCTTACAGCCTCATCATGTCTGTCCTGGAGTTCCACCTTGAGGGCACCAAAATCTTTAAGATGTACCTCAGTAGCTTGCAGTCTTAGCGACGTTTGGTCAAGTTCTGTTTGGAGCTCTGGAATCTTCAGAAAGGAAGCATTGAGATGGTCAGGTACTGATTCAGAACCACTTGGAGCCCATGAATACTCACAGTATGCTCTTACCCACTTTACACATTGACCACATTTTACAATGTTTTTAATTTTTAAACATTGACAGGAATGTTGACTAGGGTTCAAATTACAAGAAAAATAGTGGTCGAGCACAGAATAGAAAGAGTGGATTTCCATAATCAATTATCAATTTCAAATTCGAGTCCCCAGGTCAATGTGACAGTTGTTTGTTTTATTCTTCCTTTCAATAATAATATAGAAACATCTCATCATTAAACAATTGTTAAAATATGATTTTCTTCATTGTTTGTCTTGAAAAATTGACAATTTTAACAATTTTCAACAATTTTTCCATAGTTACACATGCATTGAGGGATTTGAAAAGTGATAAGAATATGAATGCATATGTCAAAAGATATCAGTACACTGACAAAGTCCATGACAACTGAGACTTTTTCCTTCTGATACACCAAATCAAGGTCATTTCAGTTTAGACACCTTTTTAACATGCTGTGATGCTGTGAAATGAAATATCCAATTCTGAGGAAGTAAACTTCCATTTCTCCAAAATAACATCTTCACTACATACTGTACCATATCAGCATCATGCATAATTGTAATTTATAGCAGAGGTGGTGGCCAAAGGGGATGGCCACAAATGAATGTCCACGAGGCACTCTGATCCCAATGCTTCGTTCAATGTTTTACTTGGTGTTAACAATTTATATATTCACACAGAAGATAAATTTGGGTATCTTATGAATTGTTTTAAGTTGCAAGGTCAAATGGGGGTCAGATAAACAGAAACTTGCTTGCTAATATCACCGCTGCACACTGCCTGATCAGAGCACACTATGATAACTGCAAAGCAAACACAAGCACAGTGAAGAGTTAAGAGCCAAAAAGCAAGCACTAATCATTAACCTTCCTCTCTGCAGCCTGAGCTCGCTGCTGAACTTTACTCAGGGTAGTCGTCACGGCAACTGTCTCTGCATGATGCATATCCTTTGCTGCTTCTTGGTGACGATACTGATTGGTTAACTGCGAAGGGGTCAAAATGGATTAACCAATGAGGAATGGTGTTACATAATGATTATGCAGGGATTAACAAATAGGAAATGGCTTTACATGATTTTAAACAACATGCAAGGGATTGTTACATGCCAGGTTAGTAAGTATGATGGAATGTCCTTTTCTGGAAATTTAACTTTTGTTTTGTTTTGAATGCTCTAAAGAAAACTGGAGTGTAAGTGCTGTTTATTAACAATTTAGTTTAAAATGATCAATATGAAAAATGCGAGCAAATTTGGTGTAAGAGCTGGAGGTTCCCTTCCAGATCTGACAAATTTACAAATTTACAACTTACAACTGTCTATGCACAGCAAAAGTACACAGAACTTTTTTTAAAAATCTGATAAACTAATTATTTAACCATTAGGATTTTCACAAAGACAACTTCTATGGATGATTTACAATATTCTGTATTTTTTAGTGTTTATTAGACAATTGGAAAGATATTTCATTCATGCATATATATGCTAACCAAAACAAGAAGAAAAATAATAAAACCACTGCTGACCAGAAATATTGAAATTGGAACTCCTTTAATGTATTAGATATTACCTGATGACGTTACTTTTAATTGAGCCTTGTCATTTCATCAATGTGAATACTGGGCATGCATATACATATATCTACAGCTTAGGTATAAGGGTGCTGAAGGTGATTATCAGGCGTGCATCCAGGATTTCTTAGACGGGGGGGCACAATGGGGGGCACAATTTTTTTCTCTCGCAAATTTGAAAATCGCGCCGGCCGAAAATTCACTCAGTGGGGGGTAGTGAGCACTTTTTTTTCTTTTTTTTTGCACCCGAAAATTGGGAAAATTGGAAAATCGTGCCAGTCGAAAATTCGCTCAGTGGGGAGGGGTAGTGAGTGCTCATTTTTTTGGGGGCGGGCACATGCCCCCTGGATCCGCCAATGGATTATGATAAAAGGGGTTGTGAAAGAGTTTTTGTAAAAGAAGGTGATTTGGTGAAATAAATATGTAGGGATATTAAGGTTAACGACAGTATAGATGATGGAAGGGGATATGATAGAAGGGAGTAGTAGTGAAAGAGGCAACATGAAAGGGGATGTAGTGTAAGTGCATTATGATGGAAGGGGTGTACTAGGAGGTCAGTAGAATGGGGGTATGCCTGGTAGAGGGGATAGTGGAAGGGAGTCGAGTACAAATGATATGTCGGGAAGGATGTACGAAATCTTAAAAGCGGTGTAGTAGAGGTTGTTTAGAGAAAAAGTAGTGCTGGGACTTAAGAGAGAAAAGTCTGGGCCGCAAAATCTGCAAATTTTTTGTTCCGGAAATGGGAGAAACAGGAATGTCTACTAAGTTTTGACCTGCAAGTAGTGATTAAATTATGTGCATTGTCAAGGCCATGCCTACTGTGCTGTTAGAAGCGGAAGTACTGTATGCGCTTATAAAAATATCTATCATCTATTTCACTTGAGTTCATAATTATTCAAGACAACCCGATGTGATTACGATCATCTTTAGATAAGAGGTAATTCAGAATTTTAATCTACTCAACCCACGGTCCATTAACATAATTGAGTTCAATTACACTTATGTTTCATAATTTCTTCAAGACAGCTCAACATAAGTATGAGTATCGTTAAATAAAGAAGTGATTTGTCATGTAAATTAATTCAGCCCGTTACTTGAAGGAAATGTCTGAAAAGGACATGAAAAATATTGACATCCTACGGTCAAAATAGGAAACAAAATAAACGATACAAGAAAGAAAAGTTTGCATCAAATCTTGCAAGTGTTTAAACAAATTTTTTTCTGATTTTTTTTGCAGTCTTCACAAATTCAACTTCCGACCAAAACATTGACCGGAAGCCCAAACCGGAAGGTTTCTGATCTTTGGCCTGGTTTAACTCCCAGCACTACAAATGGAACTGGAAAGTGGATGTGGTGGAAGGGGCTGTGGTAAAGATACTAGGAGGTATTGCAAAAGGGGGTAGAGTGGGAGAAAGTGTGTGTGGTAAAGTTGGGGAGGGGGGGGGCAGCATATGTAGTTTTAGTTTATGATTAGATTCCCTGCTTACCCTTGTTAGTTCAGACTCCAATTCATGTTTGGATTTTTCTGCCTCTGACAGTCGGTCCATCATGCTTTTCATTTGGCCCCACAGCTAGAGAAGAGAAAATTCATGTACATAATATAACAATACACATTCACCTTTTGACCTTGCACGCATACAATTCTACCACATGATTTATAAATTCTAATGCTGTAATCTCTCAAACAAATACATGTACAGTACCTAAATCTTTCCCTACAACCAGAGAAAAAAAGAAGAATAAAGAAAGACAATAAAAGTGAAGATGATAACTGATGAGGACAAGATGAAGTGAAGAAGGGAATTAACAGAGAAAACTAGACAACAAAATTGGAAAGGAATAAGAAGCAGAGGATGAGAGAGATAAAAAAGAGAGAAATCTAACAAAGATTGGATGAGCCAGAAAAAGAAGAGGAAGATGGGGGATAGAGGAAGAGAAAGGAGAAGATTTGATAAACAAAGAAATGAAAAGAAAGATGAAATGGCAGATGATATGGACATAAGAGGACGATGGGATAAAAATAAAAAGAAAGAGATGTCAAAATACTGTGGGGTTGATTACCTTGGTCATTTCTTCTTCCAACACCTTGTTCCTAGACTCAACGTCTGACCTTCGTCTCGTTTCTTCATTCACCTTTTCCCCTGTTCTGCTTCCATCCAGTGAGAGCCGCCCTACCTCTCTCCTCAGCTGGGTTATTTCCTATTTTTATCAACATATATGTATAAAATTATTCATCATTTAAAATAAAATGATGCAATATCAGAACAAAACATTTTGTCAGCAAGATAATAATAATCATCAAATGATTATTAGACCTTATGGATAATAGACAAAATGGGCATTAGACAGACTGGCAATTAGACCGACTGGCAATTAGACCAAATGAGTGATAGGCAAAATGGGTATTAGACTTAATGGAGATTAGACCGAATGAAAATTAGACCAAATGACTATTAGCCTAAATGGTCATTAGACCAAATGATAAGTAGACAAAATGATTATGACACCCTGTGTGTAGACCATTTGGGAATAGACTAACTGGGTAGTAAATGGCAATTCACCGTCTACACGAGTAAAACAATACTTGTATATCTAAGGTAGATGGTAAGTTATTAGGAAAATGAAGCTTTAGATTTCAGGTTTAGAACTTCTGAATTAATATTAGAATGCAAGCATATATTGTTAGCAATTATGTAAACAAATTAGGTTCTCTTAAACATGAACATGTGCAGATAAAATCACAAGTTATCATCTATTTAACTTCATAAACTAACTTTAAAACACTTGATGACCACTGAATACCAGACACCCTGCCCCTACCATTAGATCAAGCATGAATACCAGACACCCTGCCCCAACCATTAGATCAAGCATGGATACCAGACACACTGCCCCAAACATTAGATCAAGCATGAATACCAGACACCCTGCCACAACCATTAGATCAAGCATGAATACCAGACACCCTGCCCCAACCATTAGATCAAGCATGAATACCAGACACACTGCCCCAACCATTAGATCAAGCATGAATACCAGACACCCTGCCCCTACCATTAGATCAAGCATGAATACCAGACATCCTGCCCCTACCATTAGATCAAGCATGAATACCAGACACCCTGCCCCAACCATTAGATCAAGCATGAATACCAGACACCCTGCCCCAACCATTAGATCAAGCATGAATACCAGACACCCTGCCCCAACCATTAGATCAAGCATGAATACCAGACACCCTGCCCCAACCATTAGATCAAGCAATAAATGGTGTTACTTTACAATGTTTATTGATTGCAAACTCTGTGATGCTATTGTAACCCAAGGCTCTACCTCTACATGTACTAACCTAGAACTGCTTGTAAATATTTGCCAAAAAATATAAATGTACAAGGGTAAGTTCACAGTATCTTGTGTCATATTAAACCAATTACATTACGGCTATTGTTTAATTGATACTGGTAATTACATTGAGAGCCTTAGTACATGCCAAAATGCAAAGTACAATTATACATTTCATGTCAATCTATAATAATAATAATCCTTCTTCATGTTTCTTGATATATATTGATTGATGAAGGATTAGTTATGCATGTACATGTATCACTATCTAACAACTAGCTTGGACTAGCCCTCAATCTTAATATTAATTAACTTAACTAATTCAGTCATGTCTATTACCTGATTTTTGGTACCAAGGTGTGTCTCAAGATCTTTAAGCCTCAATTCCTCTCTCTCTAACGTTTGATTCAGATTGGTCTTGTCTTTAGCTGCTAAAGCCTTTTCCATCTCTAACTCTCTCCTCACAGCTAGAAGCTCTATTTCCAATTTATTCTGATACACCAAATAAAAAAAAAATCAAGAGTGCCAAAATAAACAGGTAAACAGAGAGTATGAAAAGACCATTTTTGTAATGTAATCTAATGTAATGCATAAATCTTTAATAAGTGTCATGTTACAAATTATTTCATTCACCTATTATGAATAATTATATTTAAATAGTCAGAATGTGAATATAGCTTACATTAATTGTTGCTAGGTAGGACAAACATCATGGCTTGTCCTACCTAGCAACATGTAATGTATGCAATTCGTATTCTGACTAATGAAATACAATTATTCGTTAAAGCTGAATGATATAATTTTTAACGAGGCGTTTAACAAAGATATGTGCATTTAACTTGATTACATTACAAAAATGGCCTATTTGGAAACGATTAAAATTAATTTTCCAATGAGCAAATTTTCAGTTAGTCATTATAAAGTCCAACATCACTGACCATTGGTATATTGCAGAACAAAACTCTGCAATAATAATAATAATAATAATAAATTTATATAGCGCAGCTTTTATACAAAATATATTCAGCTGCGCTGGTTCAGAGCTCCTTTTTACTAAATTCTACAAAATAGAATCTCTCAATTGAACAAATATGTTTTTAATTTGGATTTGAAGACATTGAGAGATGGAGTGCTTCGTATTTCTATTGGCAAGCTATTCCATAGTTTGGGGGCTGCAATATCAAAAGCGCGGTCCCCGAGAGTTACTTTAGTTTTGCCATGGGGAATCTGAAACAATAATTTATCTGTGGAACTGTGCAGGCTAGGTGTATGATTATTTTCTGATGTACATACACATAGGGAGGTACATGTGCTAGCTGTGCAAAACACACATATATATATATATACTCATTATACTGTGTATGTACATTAGACAAGACACCTGTGTTGCTCTAGAAATACAAATACTGATTTCACTTTTTCTTTCACTAAATATCCTGCTACTTGCAATATTAACAAACATGTATGTACAAATAAATTCAGATTTGACAATGTAATTCACCATTTCTGTAACATACAACATCTAAATGGATGAAAGCTATAAACTCACATACATGTACCTAAATCATTGTCATGCAACGTAAATCTGTGCAAGCTTTCTGACAGTCAAAATAAACATTTGTATGAGAAATACGTAGTAATTAAATACATAATTAATTCACTAGATAAATACAGCTTTGGTGCAGTAATATGGATCCAAACAAGTATTGTATCAATAGTGATTTTCAGACAAGTCACTATGAGCCCAGGAATAAAGGTATAAAAACAAAGTTTTTTTCTTCTTTTCATTTTGCTTTAAATAAATTGAATAGAGTAGAGGAGGGAGTTTTCGGCCTCTTGAAGGCAAAATCCTATTTTTGGACTCTTTACTTCCTATTTATTATCATTTCTTGTTCAAATCATGAAGCAAATAGTATTATTATTTAAACAAAAAAAGAATCCCAGAAAAAAAATCATGAATTGCCATGACAATATTAATTTCCATTTTCACTGTTTCGGAGGTAGTTTTCGGCCTAGCGAGGCAGTTTTCGGCCGCATGTAGAAAGTTACTAGGAAGCACGCGCACGCGCCGTGCGTTCCCCGCTGATCTATAGCACCAGCGGGCGGAGCAGGTATCCCACGCCGGAGCTCTTCGTGCCGAAAACTACCTCTGCCGTGATCAGAAATTGGAATCTGAATTAGACAGAGATATCGTGTGTGCGCTGCAGTGTCTGGCTGCATTGATTTAATACATGCGATGAGATACTTTTGAGCTTGCGACTCACACAAAATCGAGCTCTAAATCTGAAAAATATTTGAAATAAAGCTCATTTTATGGTACCCATATTCCTTTTTTAAAAATGTGATATTTAAGGATATATTTTTCATTGCAAATGTGGTTCTCCGGTGACTCTGGCATGTTATTGTATGTGTGTGATATGTGATATGCTATTATGCAATATATTTAAAAGGATTTTACCATGCATCCAACGGACCGGCCAAAAACTGCCTCCGG
This sequence comes from Mesocentrotus franciscanus, assembly GCA_037976565.1. Lineage (NCBI taxonomy): Eukaryota > Metazoa > Echinodermata > Echinoidea > Camarodonta > Strongylocentrotidae > Mesocentrotus > Mesocentrotus franciscanus. The sequence continues at coordinate 7,200,208 of CP137682.1, read as the reverse complement.
CCGAAAACTCCCTCCTTTACTCTAGAGATGATTTCAATTATCACTGTACATACTGAAATATGTAGTGTTGATATGGTCAAACACTTTTAAATGTGTTTTTTCTAGAACTGTACCAGGCTTGGTTCATGTGGTGTACAGCTTTCTGAATAACTTAACACAGCTTTACACAACACATTTACAGTGTATGCCCTTGGAGAGCAAACTAATTATTCTGTTTTATTTACTAATGTAAAGCGCTTTGAGCATATGTTTATGTAACAGCACTATACAAATATCAATATGTATGTATGTATGTACATGTACATCCACTTGCTAGGATCTATTTATGCCATGCAGTCTTCTGGTCAGATAGCACTCACCTGTCCATCTCTACTACTATCATAGTGTTTAAAGAGCTCAGCAGACCTTCTTCCTAGCTCTCCTTGAAGTGCATCTCCTGAATGCTCAGACATCTTCAGTCTTGATGCTAGGTCTGACAAGCAAAAATAATCACCCCTCTATTGTTATCAATATTCAAGCTTTCAGTAAAATAACATCTTATGTCTTTAATGAAAATCAGAGAATGAGAAGTGAAGAAAACTTCTATGTATTCAGCTGCTATAATCAATGACATACAAAGTACCTCATGGCTAATATCTTCATTGTCATTGTATGCTACTCACAACATTTAAATAAACTAAATAATCTCCTTTAAATTTTATCCTTGTTCATGTATTGCAACAGGTTAAAAATAAAATTGTAAAAATACAAAAATACAGAGAAAATGATTGTACAAGTACTTGTAATAGGGCATGGAAAGCATTGGGATGGGAAACGTCAAAATAAATCATGACACAAAACTAGATCTAAATATATCCCTCCTTTGTTCTTTCCTCCCTGTTAACTTCACTTTGTTCATTACTTTCTACTCTCCTTTCTTCTACCTGTTTATTTTTCCATTTTCCTCTCCAAAAGTCTATATTTTACATGCTTAAGAAGACATTGGAATTTGAACCAATATCTCAAGACAGTCCTTACCTCTACTTTTCCTTTTCTCAATGTCCAGTTCTTGTTGCATGTATGTCTCCTTGCTTAGACTTGATTCCAGCTGTTTCAACAAATTACAGACAATGATGACAATATACTCATGAATGTTCTCTTTCAAATGAAGCCTTCCATAACAACAGAAGTCATTATATTCAAAGATTGTGAAATATCTCACAGTACAGGGATAAAAGAAGTGCTTCCTGCCAAGTCTTAAATTAGGTCAATGGAATATCATGCACATTTTAATGAAAAATAAGAAGATTTGGGCAACAAAATGAATTGTTCAAAAGTTTTACAAAAATTGAGAATCTAGATATTTCATAATTTGTTTTGTTTCCTTTCATTCCTTCTTTTTGGGGTCATATTTTAGTGTTATTACTATTTAAAAAGAATTTCTAGCTGATTAAATACATTGTATCTATGACTGTCTTAAAGATGAGTATTTGTTAACATTGTTTTGATTGTACATGTAATATGGACAGGTTTGGCTGCTCAAGAAAAGAAACGAAAGGTAAAAACAACACAGATACAGTATAATGCACCATAATATTTATCTTTGGAATACCGAAAGTGCAAACTAGGCGAAAGAGTAAGAACGGAGCTCTGACTGATAACTTCTTTCCAAACTACCACATGAGAAGGGAAATATGAGAATCAAGAATGAAGTGGATAACTGATACATAAAGCTAAGAATAACATGATTTGTATGTATAGAAAATAAGTTTTAAAAAACATATAGTTGACAGAAATCTAATGAGGACACAAACATGCATTAAATTTCTCAAATACATGTAAAAAGACAGATTGATAAAGAAAATGAAGAAATTAATCACATATCTAGTAAGTGCTTAAAATGTACATGCAGGCATAGCATTACATGAAATGTACATACAACATTTTCAATTTAACATTTTCAGTACATAATTAAACATAAATAATGATATCTACACATTATGAAGTTGAACACAGAATAAATATTCCAATTGTTTGCTGAATCAGCCACAATTGGATGTAAATCATGCAAGATAATAAAGAGAGGGGATAATGAAGAAAGAGAATAATGAAGGGTACATTAAGACAAAAAGATAACTGACACATCGCCATTACTCCACGAGATCAAACATCATGCATATCAATGAAGAGAAATGATTGGCAGAGATAAGCATACCAAAAGTAACAAAACAGATGATAATATGAACAGATAAACTCCATGAAAGTAAGACAACTGAAAATAGCTTGATGAATGCCAACGAGATGACTCAATACATGTTGTAAAGGATTGGAGCCAAATAAAATATAAAATTCTCTCATAAGCATGTACATGTATGTGAATGTACAGGGGATGGAGAGGCAATTTGCAGAATAGCAATGACAGCTTGGTGATGATAAAACTGCTTTCAAATTGTGCTGATTTATCGTTATTTCAGATTGCTGCAAAAACTTGAATCATTAAAGATTGGATTTTACAGGTATGGTCTAATTATCCTGTAAAAGATAATTAGATGGAATCATATGAGAGGAAACCTCACCCAAACAAATAAGTGTAGGTATGCTGAAAGATGAATTTTATTCCTGCCTATTGATATACAAGAGATATATAAATGAAGACATTCTTAGCATGATGTAATGTCTTAATACCATGACATATGGGCGCAGCTATTTTCTTGAAAATGTGACGTACCAGGTGAACTTGTACATGAATCATGCACCAAGCTCTAGTTGGAAAGACTTTTAAATTCAATAACCAAACCTTTGCTTTTCAATAAAGGAAAATCATAGCTGAGAAGGTAAAACTAATATTTGGTAAAAAATATATAACAGGGGACCAATAGTTCCTCATTACATTTTTAAAATCCTAAAATATAGCAGTTGACAAATCTATTTCATTTATGCGAAACCTTCACCACAGAAGAGCAACAACTAATTTGGCAATTTTCGTTCTGACAATTATTACACAAAAGATAACAGTAGGTGACAGAAATATTTCATTACCACACACACACAAACGTGGGAAGGAAGCATCCATAAATTTGAATACATTTACTTGATAAATAACTTTGCATAGTACGTCATGTTATCAACAAAATAGAGATGCCCATGTCATGATGAGAAACTTTACATTATGCCATGTATATAACTCTTTATTGAAAATTAATAGGCAAGAATACAATAAATCTCTCAGAATAACTAGTTATTTCTTGGGGTGATCGAGGTTTCTTTTAAGAATGCTAATGATGAAGAGACTAGTGATCATGCTGATTAACAAGGAGTTTCATTCTCACTGATTGTACAGATGGTGATGATGATCTGAATCTTGCGGACAGGAACTTTACTTGTTTCTGAATAGGGATATGAGAGTAAGGTAACTTCAATATTAATACAAAACAAGGAACAATATCTGATGATTTGAAGAGAAATGTATTTTTGTTCTTCATCTTGAATGAAAATATAAATAGAACGCGGAAGTGGCCCTGTTTTAAATTTCATTTGTCAAAACCACAATGGAACACAGGTTTGACGGAGCTGATTGCTTATCTCGTCTCAAAGTGTTAATAAATACAAAAAACAAATTTGTATTATGTGCTCATTCTCCTACCATGTAGGCTTGAATTTGGGGGAAAAACAACAATTTATTAAAAGTATTATTACATCTGAGATACATGTACAGTACAGAGAGAACCTATATATGGTTTAATGTTAGTTAATAAGCATACAGAACACTGGTTAGACCCTTGTGGAATCTGCCTCTTCTGCATGGGATCCATGAACGGCCAAAAACATCCAACAAGCTGGAAATGATCCAACAAAGAGCTGCCCGATACACGTTCAATCGATATACCGCAACACATCCAGCATATCTTCAATGTTGCAGGAGCTTGGATGGACATCACTGCAACAGCGACGAAAACACCTTCGTCTTGTGATGTTCTACAAGATCCACAACCAGCTAGTTCCATTCAAATCTGAGGCACACATCACTGAATCCACCAGACCAACAAGAGCTGTTCACACACAAGGATATCTCATACCATTATCCAGGACTCAACATCATCAAAACTTCTTCTTCCCCAGAACTGTGAAGACATGGAACACCCTCCCAGTCAATGTCGTGACAGCCCCATCTGTAAAAGCCTTTTGTCTCCAATTGACGAGAGGCAGCTAGATCCATTGCTGTTTTTCCTTGCACCTTATAAATTATTAGCACATGCACTGTACCCTTATGATACTCACTATGTCAAAGTTCTGCGTGAATCTTTGAGGTTGAAGGAAGCAGTCTATACTCACCATTCGCTTATGTGTTTATTGAGACTGTATTTCAACTTGCAGTATCTCTTGATATAAGGACAATTTCAAGCTCATATTTTGAACATAGTATAGCAACATGAAACTCGAAACATACAGAGCAAAATAGTTTCTGGTGATTGGTATACGTTCAAAGTTAACTGAAATACTTTATACAGTTTGCAAAATATGAATCAAAATATTTCCTGGTTAATGCAAACTTGTACCAAAGACATGACTAAGTAAGATTAACCTTATGAACACAACATTACCACATGAAATGGGTTGCAGGATCTTTTTAAAAAATTGCTAGATCGACCCACAGATGATCCAATTATTAAAAATCCACACTATGATATCTCCATCTAAACAGTACGTGCACTATTATACAAACGGGAAATTTGATATTATACGTACTGTGTACATGTACAAAGCCAGCTCTCATAAAATAATTTTTCACAAGATGGTACGTCAATGAAAGTCCATCCCATATGAAAATACTATCTCAGTGTTCCAGGTTTTCTATTATCTGCCAGAAAAGTATTGTCTCTGTAAAATATTAGTTAAAGCCCTTCTGTCTTCTAGGAGACAAAATAAATTGTTCAAGGATGCAGGTTGATTTATATCTTCATAAATACCAAAAGGGTGAAAGTCCAAACAGTATGATTGTGCTGCCTACCTCAGAGAACAAGGTATCTTATCAATGATTAACAGAAAAGCAGATGCCTTTAACTGCAGCTGGAGGATCACAATGTATGTAAATTATTTCACAAGAATGTGAAGTGCTTGTCTCCCTTAATACACCAACAGTAAACCTAGACAAAGTACCTGTAGAATATATATCCAACACTGGTGAATGCAGATGCCAAGAATTTGAGCACATACTAACAACAAGCCAAACACGACTTCCACTGTAAGTTGCAACTCTCAGTTTTTAGCTGCTTGCATGTACCTCAATAGTATTTCAAACACTTGCAAATGCGTTCACAGAAAGCATTCTATAAATATTGCTATAATCATCTACAGATTTCTTTTATTTAAAGATGAAAAAGAAAGCTCTCTCAGTATTCATATTTTCTTTAACATCTTGCTTTCTGTAAATATTATGAACTGAATATCACTCCGAATCTTGGAACAGTGCCGTCATAAAACAAACCTATGTGAACAAAAGCAAATTAATGAAAATTGGACATCTGTGTGCCTAACCTATAAAGCCATATACGGAGTAAACAGTGTGAAAAGAACCAATGTTAAGAATTGCACAAGCTGGATACAAATTTCAGTAAAGCCTATGGGCAATTCCATTGAAAATGTTCACTAGCAATAAGACCATAAAATTGGCAATAACTCAGAAATATGCGTTGGATCGAGACAGCTTTGGTATCAAACAAACTAGAGCTCAACAAGCTCTTCATTTTGGTATATAAAATGTAGTGAAGTAAGTTAAGGCATGATTTTCTCTGGAAAAAACAAATTAGGGTAAAATGTGGAGTTTAGTCAAAACATGCAAACTTTGGCTCTCATTTCTGATAGTCACATGTGTCTGAATCACTGACTGACATATCTTCTAGGAGTTTTAATTTTGTTTAAAACTGTCTTAAATAGCCAAAATGTATGTTCTGTCATTCCTAATACATTGGAATTGCCCCTATGTACCTGTACATGTACTACTTACCCAACTGCATTTAGCACAGAGCAGATCAGGCAAGAACCTAGAGGAAACCACGCTGTGCAAGCAACAAGCTCTCCCTTCACCAATATTTGCCATCTCTAAATCTACTTTCAGGACTAAAGGATCTTAATATTTCCAGGATGCAACAACGATGACTTCAACAGCGTGTGCCACCAATCAAATTCTAGATTCCCTTGAATCAAAATTCAACACCTTTCACAAGTTTCAATGACAATCAAGTCGTTCATTTCATATTGGAAATGGGAGTGCACCTGCAGTCAGTTTCCTGTTATTTGTTGCTCTCATATTTGGATGTGAAGTAGGACCTTACAACGTGGTAAAATCTTTGCTTAACGTGATGATGAAACACCTGCCTGCTTCCCTGCCTGATGGATCGTCATTTGACAAGTATCTCTAATTTAACTCTTGTTCTACCTCACACCTTTTATCCTCTCCCCCTTTCCATGTTCATATTTGTCACTTTTGCCTCTCTCTTCCTCCTCCTTTTAATTTTTTTTTCCCTCAATGACTATTCTTCTGTGTGTTTGTGTATTTTCAATTTGCTTCTCTTTCCCATCCTCTTCCGCTCTCCCCTTTCCATTCTCTCTTTTACCACCTGTTATACTCTCCCTTTTTTCACTCTTCCGTGTGCTTTAATTGTTTCATTGTTCATCCACAGTATTTACTTCTTTCTATCTCTTCATGTACATGTTTATTCCAACATGCCCCCCCCCCTGTCTCCTCTCTCATTCTGCCTCCATACTCCTCTCACCTAGCTCAGGATATCAAATCCTATATCCATCCCCTATTTCACTCTCTATTAAATCAATACACTAACACTCTTACTGCTCTATTAACTAGGACATGCATTCTTCTCTGTGCATTGTTCCCAGATACATGTATATGCAGTGTACATCCAGGGAGAGGGAATGTTCTTTCTATGTGAAGGCCTTCCATTCATCCTACTATAAATCTTGGAAGGTCCTGACCAGGGCTCTCATGATGAAAATAAAAAGGCAGGGTCAGTACGAGCCACCCATGTCCATCAACGCAAATTGAATCGGAGGTGAGCCGATTTTTCATGATGAAACCTTTCTTTATCTAACGAGCTTCGCAACTTCTTTAACCCGTCTTGAAGAATCTTGGAATGCAAATCAATCGGAGGTGAGTCAAATTTCATGATGAAACCCTTCTTTATCTAGCGAACATCAGAACTTCTTTAAACCATCTGGAAGAATTTTGGAGCGTAAATAGGTGAGCCGATTTTTATGATGAAACCCTTCTTTATCGAACGAACATCGAAACTTCCTGGGTTCGTCTCAGAGAATTTTAAAATGCAAATGAATCGGAGGTGAGCCAATTTTCATGATGAAACCCTTCTTTATCTAAGGAACATTACAACTTCTTGAACCTGTCTTGAAGAATCTTGGAACGCAAATGAATTAGAGGTGAGTCAATTTTCATGATAAAACCATGCTTTATCTAACAATGATCATAACAATGTCAGACCGTTCAAAAGAATTGCGAAATGCAAGTAAATTGGAAGTAAGTTGATTAAGATAAATCACTTCTTTGTCTAACGATGATTGTACTTACGTCAGGCCGTCCTTAAGAATTGACAGACGAAAGTGAATTGGATGTTGGTCGAATAGCATGACGAATCACTTCTCTATCTAATAATGATCATACTTCGATCAGGCTGTCTTCAAAAATTTTAGAAACCAATCAAAATTATGATGAGTCAATTTACATGAGAAAACCCTACCTGTTTTAAGGATAATCGTAACTACATCGGGCCGTCTTCAAGATTTTAGAGACAGAATTGAAACAAAGGTTAGCTAAATTACATGACGAAACCCTTCCTTATTTAGCAATCACCGTAACTTCATTGGGCTGTTGGGAATTTTGTTAAATGCAAATGAAAAGGGCAGGTACTGACATGCACATGCGTGTAGTGAAAATGGCCAACTGCCTTCATATGAGTTCACCATTGTGCCACGTACATTATTTAATGGGTGCATGCATATTCGCATCATATTCATAACTTCATACGGAGGGTCTGAATTTGTAATAATTACATATTAGGGCTGTGCATAACCGTGTAATGAGGTACTCGAGTACACTCCCAGCCTTGCCCGTGAATACTCGGACGCCATGTTTTTTTTTGATTTTTTTTGAATTTTTTTGAATTTTTTGAATTTTTTTGAATTTTTTTGAATTTTTTTCATTTTTCATTTGATTGTCGTTTTTTTGCCAACACCATACTACGAACAGTACGAAAGTTCGTCTCTGAAAACCCCCGCAATTTTACTTCAAGTTGCTGTTGAAAGCGCCTATTTGTGCTTTTGAATTTTTGACAAATAATTGAAACAATGTTATTTTTAAAACTAAAGATGACAGGCAAATATTCCTCTGAGTCCAAACAGAAATCCGGAGATTTGGTCCCAGTTTCTGAGTGGTGAGTTGACAGTGACACCCTGTGTATGATTGAGCTGGGAAACATTTTTACCCACGGGACCATGCCGGTGCTCTTCTGGCACGGGTGACCGTCGGCCTGGACAGTGCCAGGTGAACGGGGGAAAAAAAAAGAAGAAAAAAAAATGGCGGCCGAGTATTCGAGTACGAGAAATTGTACTTGAGTAGCTGTCAACAGTGCGAGTATTCGAGTATTGGACTACTCGTCGCAGCCTTATTACATATTTGTCATAATAGTTGGCAGCTATGTACATGTTTCTAACAATAAAAATGTATCAACATTTATTTCCATTGCCTTGGTGACAATATTCAATTCATATCACTCAATTTTTGTCACTGAAATTATTTTGTGTAAGAAAATCAGATTTTAAAGAAACTTGATCATCATGTCTATAAACATATTGCACAAATTTTGATACCAACCACATTTTGATACATGACAGAAATATTACCATGGCAACCATCTATCTTCAGATGTTCATTGTTTCATGAATGTTCTGTAACAAAATTGAGTAAAAAGAATAACGAGAAAGAGTCAAAAAGCATTTTTTTCTGCAAGTATTTTATTTTGGTCAGCTCTTCTCTTCTTATACAGACATTTAAGCAAGGTCCCACACGTACTCAAGATAGCTATTTGCTAAACCAGGCTTAGGGCATTGGCAGTTCTCAGTCATGTGATCTCTGTAAAGAATTCTCTGAGTTACGTTGTGTGCTATGCTTATTCTTTAAAAAATTAAATCTGTACCTGCCTCTGACGACGAGTAGTTGCAGTTGCATGGCTTCCAAATTTCTACCCAGCCTTGCCTTGGACAAATTCGCCATGAGACTATCCAGTATAATCTACAGCAGTTTTCTCAAAATCTAATGTGTTTATCTCTAAGATCAAATCAAATAGAAATGACCAAGAACAGCGAGATGGTCACTCAATGAGCAGATCGGAGTTGACGGAATTGTGTAGTGCCCAGCAATATGGTTCCATCAGGCGAATGATACACATAAAAAACAGTGAGTACTTTGAATGTCTCCACTGTCGCAAACATAGGAAACTAACACCTTTGCATCTCAATAAACCTGATGACAAGATTCTCCAAGCTAATGACACTGAGCCCAAGAAACTGATCGTAACAATCCCTGAAGACCTACCTATCGCGGAAGATGAGCCTGCTCTTCTCTCCAAGGTCCTTACATTCGTACCCGTCGCAGGAATGCTGATGAATTTCAACTCCGTCGTGATTTTGAAGCCTTTGCTTGTCGATTTTCATGCCCATGAGTTTGAGAATAGATCAAATGTGAGTACAGAAGTTATCAACTCCCAGTCCAGAAGTGAGGTAAAAGAATCTACTAAAATGTCCATTTCTTTTGACCAGTTACAACCTCATCATTAACCTTTGATAAAAAGGATTAATCCTTCACTGAATAGGGACTCTGGCTATTCGTTGTCACCTATCTTCGCTCCAGTGATCTCGAGGCACCAGACAGCAAGAAAGTGAGTGAATAATCACTTGGCTTGAGAAAGTCCACAGGAGTTGACAAAAGCTTTCCTAATAAATGTTAAGGTTGGTAGAAGCTTAAACTACATGTTATGATTACCCCAACCAATGGAAGTTTTCTGCATCATGCCTTACACATACTTATATCCTGCAGTTTCCACCACTTTACTATTCTTCCTCTCCACAACTCCTTGTGTTTCTACCCATGCTGGACTTAGCCTGGAGCTATTACACAGAACTATTGCTTCCTCTCAAGTACATGAATGGCACCCATCCATGATTAGGTTTCTTCTCCTTACAAATCATAGCCTGGATCTAATGACCCAGTGCTAGCTAGGAACCTGATATAAATCACATTGATGTTGGCCCTACCTTATCAGACAGCTCCCTGTTCTCCTTCTCCATTAGGTCCATGGATCCCATCCATTCCTTGTGTTTCTGCTCCTTGCTGATCATAGCCTGGAGCTCATGTGCTAGTACATCGCGATCCTTCTTCAGTCCCTCTACCAAATGCTCCAGCTCTCCTATGGTCTCCCTGTGATGCTCCACCTCCTTACCCAGGATACTCTGCTCCACCTGAAGCTGCTCCTCAAACTTGTCCTTATCAAAGCTGGAATCGCTTAAAATCTGAGCAAAATAAAAGTAAAATCCCCTTATATCCTTTCTTTTACCACACAAAAGTGACCTTTAAAATATTTTTTATAACAATAAATTATCACAGGTAAAAGTGGGCATAGTTTTAAACACTTTATAGCGAAATGAAGTAGATAGACTCCTCATTTACAGGGGTTTTTTTTCTTTTAAATTTACTCTGTTTCACATACATGTATGGCACTAACTAAGGGTGTTATTCTGAAATCTGAAATCTGAAATCTGTCTCATCTCTTTCTTTCAGTTAATAAGTTATAGTTAAATGACAAATTTTAATTATGAAAAGCCACTGGTTAATTCTAACACAGTTGCCTGGATACAAGCTAATTCAGAGACACCTGTGGAAACACCAATAATGAGTATTAGTTCTGAGCATTTGATATGACAAAAGATTTATTTATTCATTTATTTGGTACTATTTCAACAGGGTAGCCCCATCGGTTGTTATACTGTTATACTTGGGGGCCCTGCATTATAACATAAACAGTGCAGAAGACATACATATACATACTAGTTACAAGGTGAAAATGATAATCAGGATGGTTTTCCAGGAAATTTAAACAAAATAAACAAGAATTTAAATCAACAAGACCTACATTTAGGAATCATACAGACCAACTATTTTTGTCTTTAATAATTACTACCTCATACACTACCACGATCATTAGGTTGCATACATGTTGGATTATGGGCAATTAAAGAAAAAAAGGGGAAATTACATCCAATATTACATGTGATTTATCCAAAAAATATACATGAGAAACAAGATAATTCAAGGGAACTTCCTTCAGAATCTTCCAAGGCAAACAAAATATTACAGTATAAAAACTGGCATTGTCCGTGTTAATAAAAGTAAACAATAGTATTTGAATATCCAATATATCTAAAATATACAGGATACTTAGAATATAATAGTTCATCACTGTAAGTATCAAACATAAGTTTTGTGACATAAGCATGATGGAAAAAAAGATGTATAGCTCACTAACATGAAATACCACACAATATTTACAATGAGAATATGAAAGAACTTAAGTAGATAATACTTGTTAACAGATTCACACCCTGCTCAATGAATTCTATTAATCTAAATATATACTATCATATCATATTCAAATACTGTTGGAAATTTGTAACAAAACAAAAAGTGATTTCATTTAATCAATATATGTTTGTTTAAAACCTACCCTCTTGTTTTCTGCTTGTAGCTTGAAAATATCCAGATGGCTATTGGAGAGCAGTGTTTTGGAGCCATCCAGTTCATGGCTCAGGATGTCCAACTGCAAGAATACAAACAGATGGTTAAGTCCTGGGTCCAACTGGTCATACAGTCAGGTAGGCCTATATCCAATTAATCTTTTTTTATTGGTCCTTATTCCCATTAGTCCTAAATCCATTGGTTCTCTTTCTCATATTTCATATTTATCCCATTGTACCTGTCCAATGAAAACCTAATCAGAACCACCACCCTAAAAAAACAGGAATATATAACTGCGTCTCAAATACAATGTATGCCTCCACCTAAAGTCAACTAAGATCATGGCTCAAATTATTCTTGAAATATCACGATGAGAACAAAAAGCCTATAATTACATGTCAATTGATCTTTACGACCTTTGACCTTTGACTTGACTGACTGATCAGTTGCCTCCCTACAGTGATCATAATAGTTACATGTTTTAAGTTCCCAGCTACAATAGATTTATTCATAACAAGGTTGAAAAATTTAATGTAAATTGACATATCTTTCACATTTGACCTTCTTAACCAAAATCTAATAATTTCATCTCACTATGGTAATGTATACTAACACCAGGTTTGAATACCTCAAGTGGTTATTGACATATCGCAATAATGGCACTATTGTAAACTTGTAATTTCAAAAATTGACCTCTATGACCTTTGACCTCCTTACCCCCAAATCTAATCAAATCGTCTTCCTACGGTAATACATACTATCACCATGTTTGAAGCTCTTGCCCTTAGTGGTTCTACAGATATCGTAATTGGGAAGCTAATACAACACTACACTGATGTTTAAGGAAGTTCTGCAGTAATGTTCATGTGCACCTTTAATAGCTGCACAGGACTAGCTAATCTTCTGACCTCAAAGCCACTGCCTACAAAACGTTGGTTCGACCAATCATAGAGTATGCTTCCTCTGTTTGGGACCCAGCTCCAAGAACCAAGTTGAAATGGTGCAGAGAAGAGCTGCGAGATTCACTCTGAATCATTACCATAATACCTTAAGTGTCAACAGTGCTGGAAGAACTTGATTGGACCACTCTACAACAGCGCAGAGAAAATGACAGACTAACCATGAAGTATAAAATACACAACAATCTCGCTCATATTCCGGCACATGACTATATCACACATGTCACCCAGTCGACGAGAGCCAACTAACCACATTCCTATCAGATGCCATACTCGAGAACCGAATCGCATCGGCATTCATTCTTTCCAAGAACAGTAAGGAATTGGAATTCCCTGCCCTCAGAAATTGTAGCAGCGCCATCTGTTGGAGCCTTCCGTTATCGACTGCAGACGGTTAATGACAGTGGCTAGTTTTCCTCCATCCTATACATGAGCTTGTAAATATTTGTACCGGTAAATAAACTGTATTATAATGTAAATAGCACTCGAATGGACGTAAGTTGCAGTTAACACACACACACGCACATAGTTTGCAAGAATCTTCAGTCAATTGAAGGAGGCAGACTTAATCAGAAGAAGAAGAAGAAGAATCATGTATTTATTATGCACAATACCAGGAACCCCAGGTACGAAGTGCACGGTGAATACATAACCAGCTGGCCCTGCGCAGCTAAGGTGCGCACGAACAGTACTGTGGAACATCCTTAAAGTAGCTGAGCGAAGAAATGTCACAAAATGTCACAAAATGGACAAATTATACATGTACTGAAAGCTTACACCAATATGAACACAAATCATCTGCTCTAAAGTATTATAAATATAAATGAAACGCGATAAGATGCTTTTTCCAAGACCCTAATTCTCAGAACTTCTTTTCCTGGCTTGAAAAAATAAAATTACGGAGTACAGACTTATGACGTCAGTGGTTGGGCACGATCAAAATTCCTAGGCCTCTCGCTCGGCTCTCGCTCAGCTCGCGTGCGGTATTTTGCATTCAGTATACATTACCCAGACTTCGAGTGATTCATACCTAAGCCAGCTTTGATGAAAGTGGAATAACAATCTCTCGAAATCAGGAAATTACATTTTATTATTGCATATTAAGTAAATTATGTAATGTAAATACGAGGGGGTGAATCGTGCAGATCGATTTGTCCAAATATTCTTCCGTTTTGGGTAATTTGCTGTGAAGTTTTCGGTCATGGCTTGGCATGTGCAAGATGATTGGTGATTGCTGTTGAGTGTTGATAAATCGCGAGAGTCCCTTTGGCTTTGCATTTTTATGATGTCGTGCAGTTCCATTTATGGTGCATCTATGTAATTGGTATTCGCAAGATATAATCTCATATCTATTCTTCTTTGTTTTTTTATCCGTGAAATTTGCCAAAATAGCCCTACACTTTCTAAAAATTAGAAAATGTCTCGCCCAGTCAGTCACCCCAGTGCATGACGGATCGATCGTCAGTTCAGCGGGGCCAGTGGGGGGCGGCAGCTCGGCTCAGCCAGCTCGAACTTGGGAATTTCGTGGCGCTAGTGTACTTTCGTATCCATTTTTGACCCGCAACTCCGGCGTGGAGATAGCATACTAAAACATTAAAAAAATCAAATAAATCACTGTCACTAGTTGTGCTCATCAACTTCGATATCTAAATTTAGTAAAACTTCTTCCTCAAGCTCGGACATTGTGATAGGATATTTCGCGTTCGACTGGCTTTCGTATACGTATAATGCATGCAGCGGACAGAGCTGTGTGAGGGGGCTTGGGAGCATTCTCGCTCATGTGCCCAACCTATTACGTCACACATCGTACCAGCGAACAGCGGGCTGATCGAGGGCGGAAAAACGGGTAGCAAATTCATCATTTTTGATAGCAGATTAGTCAATTCTGTAACAATTTTTGAAAAGTAAATATGAATTATTAGAAAGATTGTAACATTACCTTTGCAATGATACCAATATTATTAAGGATAAAAGCATTTTAAAACCTTCGCTCTGGTACTTTAAGTCTGATCGCACCCTCTTGAGAGATTTATGTTCCCAACTTCAACCCTCCTTTTTGAGGCAAATCAAACTCCACACTTGAAAATGTAAACATTTATATATACATGCATTAGTTCACACCTTGATCAAGATGGTTACTTCGTCTCATCCTACCCCGGCCATCACACTGTGCTTCGATCACTCCCCACTTCTTGTGCAGTGTAAAATCAAACCACTATCTCACAAGAGTCCTGCATACCAAAGTGATGTCTTACCTTGAAAATCTTATCTCGTCCTTTAAATCCAATATCTAAACATTTCTTCCAAAAAAAAAAAGACGGAGAGAGACACTTGGAAGAAATTCAACTTTGTATCATGTGTTGTGGAATGAAAAGAAAAACCTCCTCCATCTACACCACCTAGAATTAAACTGCAGTTTAATCCGCTAAATGCACAACTTACCACATACCTCATTTGTATCTTTCCGCTCTCATATTTCCTTTACTCTCTTTAAAATTAAATTTGTTGTGCCTTTGAAGGAGTTTGATTGCCTTAAGTTCTTATTCTCCTGTATATTTTATGCCTGTAAACAAATCATATTTCTGTTCATATAGACAATAAATACATTGAGATTAATTGATTTGAACTGAGTTCACTTGAATTGAATTATGATACATTCCATAATAGGTGGAGGTTTTTTTTTGTCTGCCTATTCAGAAAGCCCCTCCATCACTTTGGCAGTGGTTATTCTAAAGTGCACAAAGTTGGACTTCTTCATGTTTGAAAGATTTAATGATACTTGGAGTCATATGTGAAATGAGCCGACTACGAAATGTCTACATGTATAAAGAAAACATCTGTAATTCCTACCTTGTTATTGAGCTGTTTCTCATTGTCACGATACCTCTTGACAACCAGCTCCCATTTCTCCTCCGTGGTGGAAAGCTTCCTCTCTAGTTCCCTGCATTTCATCTTCTCACTCTCTAGGGATATCATGGTCTCTTCAAGGCGACTCACACACGTCTTGTTCTGCTTCTGAAGCCTCTTAATCTCTTCCTGGAGATTGAAGGAATTTAGATCTCCAGTAGACGTTAGCTCCTAAAAAAATATGTGAAAAATATCATAGATAACATGGAGCCTTTCCATCTTCTTCTGGAGCTTGATGGAGGTTGGATTTCAAGGAGGTGTCAGCTCCTTATAACAAGGGAAACGCTATTGGCGGTCTCGCTTGCATTACGCAATTCGATATGATGAAAATCAGCATTTTGAAGTGAATATTGACTAAGAATATCAGAAGAATTATTTACTATTATTTGTACCAAGATTGATAACTTTCATAAAATATGAACAAATAACAAAAATTGATTTATTAAAATATAATCCAAGTCTACTGATCTAAAGTGACCTTTGACCTTGACTTTGTGACCTGGGCCCCGTTGCATAAAAACTTAACATTGATGGTAACTTTGCCATTAATGGTAACAACTATGGATACCTTGATTTTGATTGGCTGTTGAGCCCTGTTACCAAAGTAGTTGCCATTGATGGCAAAGTTACCATCAATGGTAAGTTTTATGCAACGGGGCCCTGGAATTTGTGTCATATGATTTGTGATACTTGATAACCCTTGGGTACAAGTTTCATGGAATTTGAACAAACACTTTTGAAATTATGCTAAAAATTCAAAATCTTGATGTTAATGCCACAACAAAGTCTAAGTTTGCAGACCTGAAATGACATTTGACCTTGACTTTGTCACCTAAAAGACTAATCACATGATTGGTGATACTTTATAAACCCTATGTTTAAGTTTCATGGAAGAGCAATGTATACTTTCAAAATTATGATAAAAATTCAAAATCTTAACCTTTGGTTAAGTTTTGATGTTAATGCCACAACAAAGTCTAATTTTGCAGGCCTGAAATGACATTTGACTTTGCAACCTGAAATTCTACTCACATAATTGGGGATACTTTATAAACCCTATGTTTAAGTTTCATGGAACAGGAATGTATACTTTCAAAATTATATTAAAATTCAAAAGCTTAACCTCAGGTTAAGTTTTTGATGATGATGCCACAACATAGTCTAAGTTTGTTGACCTGAAATGGCCTTTGACCTTGGCCTTGTGACCTGAAATTCTACTCACATGATAACCCTTTAAACATAGTTTCATTGATTAAGAACTATACTTTCTAAATTATATTAAAACTTCAAAAACTTAACCTTAGGTTAAGTTTTTAATGTTTACGCTGCCTCCGCCGCCACCAGAAAAGCGGCGCCTATGTATCGCTTTTGCTATGCAGGCGAGACAAAAACGTATTAAAAGACAAAATTAATGCGACTACATGACCTCTCCAATATGCCTCTATTGAAACTCAGTTAAAATCATGGCTAGAATAATTCTTGAAATATCATGATAAAAACAAAAAACCTAGATAATTACATGTCATTTGATCTTTATGACCTTTGACTTGACGATCTGACAATCTGTCTCCCTATGCCTATGGTAATGTATATTTAATTCCCAGTTTTAAGTTCCCAGTTTTAAGTTCCCAGTTTTAAGTTCCCAGCCAACATAGCTAATAGCTATCAATATGGTGATAACAAGGTTAGGAACCCTATAATTTCATGTATATTGGCTTGGCGACCTTTGACCTTCTTAACCCAAAATCTACTTACTTTGTCTCACGATTGTGATGCATACTAATCCCAAGTTTGAAGTTCAAATCGTTCTTGAGACATTGGGATAATGGGACTATTAAAGATGCTGAAATTTCATGTAAATTAATCTTTATGACACTTGAACTTTGACCTATTTATCCCCAAAATCTAACCATTTTATCTTGGTATGGTGATGCATGCTAACTTCAGGTAGGCGTAGGTTCCTGGTAAAAAAAAAATATATGAATAGCATGGAGACTGTTGATCTCCAGGAGGTGTATAGGCTCCAAAAAATAACTGATCTGGATTTTATGTAGTAATACCAGCAATAGATTAGAATATACATGCATATACATGTGTGTAATTTTTCAGCAAGATAGTGATTCGGACAACTTATCTGCTCCATGATTAATTATCAAGAACAACTTTTAGGTAGTTCCTCTTGAAATGGAGTTTTAAACCAGAACGTCAATGACGTAGCGCTCATCCGCATCTCGCAACAACAAATATCGTAAATTTTATGTGGTACACTTTTGAACTGGTCAAAAAATAAAAATTTGATGCCCTGGAAAGGGACATCATTTCATTTAGCTGTACAAGATTAAATAGAAACTAAAGGAAATGGAATGAAAATTGGTTGAAAAATATATAGTTTTATGACAAGGAGGACTCGAACTTAGCGTTAGTAAGAGATAAATGTAAACATACTCACCTTTTATTATGATAAGAAAAGGACAGAGGTATAAATAGTCATCATTTCTTGATATTTCCTATCATTTATAAAATTGTTATATTTTTGCCAGATTGGGCCACCAGCATAAACAATAACTGTGAGCATTGTTCTACCATGGACCCTACTACCATAGTTCTACTTATCCAAAGTGTGTGTGCAAGGGGGGGTATGCAGTGTGATTGCCATGCCTAGGCCTATCCTGGCCTTGCGCTAGTAGCGCCCGGAAGTAGCGCTTTGCTGAAAACAAAATGAGTTCTGAACATTTAATTTTCAACCTCTCTTTTCTCCTCTTTTTAATCCACAAATCAAGTGTTTTCTGTGAGGGATCAAATTTGCAAATAATCATCCTAATATTTTGCACAAAACTTTAAAAATGAAATGAAGGAGAAGAAGCATTTTTTGTTATTTTTGGAATAGATTTGAATCTATCTATCTATCTATCAGGCTATAGTTCATCCAGACGTTGGACAAAGCCCTCCTCATAGCATTTCCATTCTCTTCTGTCTCTAGCTGTCCTAGTCCAAGTGGCCGTATTCTCGCTGGAATGCCTCCATGGTGTTCGGAACGACAAAATTCCGTATTGACTTGCGTGTTGTAAGGGTCGAAATCGGAGGGGGTTCGAGTGCTACGTAAGTAGATTTGAATAAATTACCATAATTAATCAATGGAGCAAAATCTCAAAATTCTGTGTAGCAGTTTAGTGTTCCAAATTTAGCTCTACCAGATAAGGCAAACCAAATCAAAATTGGTCAAGAAATGAGAGAGAAGAAGCAATTTTTGTTTTTTCTGGAATAAATTTTGCATAACTTACCGAATTAATTAATGGAGAAAAATTTCAAAATTCTGCGTAGAGGTATAGTGTACCAAAGTTAGCTCTATGATATAAATCAAATCAAATCAAAATCGGTCACAATATGAAGGAGAAGAAGCATTTTTTGTGATTTTTTAATTATTTTTGGAATAAATTTGCATAAAGTACCATAAATAATCAATGGAGCAAAATCTCAAAATTCTGTGTAGAAGTTTAGTGTTCCAAATTTAGCTCTACCAGATAAGGCAAACCAAATCAAAATCGGTCAAGAAATGAGGGAGAAGAAGCAATTTTTGTTATTTTTGGAATAAATTTGCATAAATTACCATAATTAATTGATAGAGAACAATTTTAAAATTCTGTGTAGAAGTTTAGTGTACCAAAGTTAGCTCTACCAGATAAAGCAAACCAAATCAAAGTCGGTCGAGAAATGAAGGAGAAGAAGCATTTTTTGTGATTTCGAATAAATTTGCATAAATTAGCATAGATAATGAATTTCACGATTCTGTGTAGAAGTTTTAAATCCCCCTCCTAGCCCTATCATATGAAACAATCAGAATCAAAATCGGTTGAAAAATAACGAAGAAGAAGCATTTTGAAAACTGTGGACAGACAGACGGAAGGACGGAAGGACGGACGGACGACGGACGCCACGCCATGGCATAAGCTCATCGGGCCCTTCGGGCCGGATGAGCTAAAAACTCAGCCAAAGTAAACATTTCATGCTCATGCATTCTCAGAAAGAAAACATATTAAATGTAATGGACTTACTGGTTTTGTCACTGTTTGTTTTTCATGGGCTTTGAATTCCTGCACATCCTTCTTCAGCAGCTCAAACTTCTGTTCCAAAGATTTCTTCTCAACATTCAATGCTTCCTTCTCCTCCTGTACAGCAAAGAAGAAAAAAAATCATCCAAATAAGACATACTAAATATGAGTCTTTTCTAACTTTCTTTAGGGTAAGTGTTCACCTGTTAATATTCTCAAGTGAATACCCAGGTATTTGCGTGATTTTGCTCATGAAATAAGCAACTGTCAAAATAAACATCAAGGAAAAAAATAGGTGATTGCTGCATTTTGAAACAGTGAGATTGCAATTTGAATATCTTTTGCCTTAAATCATGACGAGATCTTGTACAAGTTGTTTTAATAGCTTCTTTGGTTCTGTTGCTTCTAGTCTTGTTAAATAAGTTTAAAGTTTTGCCGTTGTAAGCTACATTTACATTTCTTTCCCGGCTTTAACACAAGGGCACAATAGTATTCTAGTACAAGTTATATGCCTATAATATAACCATCCAACTTTTATGCTAAAGACCCTGTCGGAAGTGAATTATATATCAACAGAAAGCTTATAAGCCATAGATTACAATAGTAATATCAATTTCAATAATATCAACTACATATAACATCTTAGTGTCTGTCAGAGGAGTAACAGCTCTCTGAAAAGTCGACTTGATAACATCATCTTATGTGGAGTAGACATATTCACAATGTATTTATCAAGTTTAGCTGGTTAGTTTTTCAGCGCAATGGAACTTGAAATATCCAAATTAACTAAGATATTTCATTACCATTTTCTTCAAGCTCATCCTACTGAAGCCATTTAGCATTAAGGGATGAAAACAAAGCTTACTAAATCTTTGATGTAACTTCATTTTACATTATTTTTTAACCCACTTATTCTGCATATTAGGTAAATGTAGCTCCATGGTGTTGTTAGAGTAATGTTTTTGAGAAGTTCCCTGCTTACAGACCGGTCACATTGCTTGTTTTGGCAACCCGTTGTGGTATCCAAGTTGGTCAAGATTATTATCAACTTAGCACAAGCACCAAATTAGTCACAAACCAAAGAGTTCTAGACCATTGAGGTTACATGCATGACAGTAGGGACAATAAACAAAAAGGGAGGCACTTGTTGACCAGCCCTATGGTGAGGGCATACATGTGAATTTGATGCAAAACTAACAACCTATATTCCTCAATGAAAGATACGTGTACCAATTTTTTGTTTTCCTTTTAGAAGAGCATAAATAGGAAACTTAATACATACATAACAAGCGCATCATGGCTTTCAGCTTTAACACACACTGTACAGTCAAAACCTTCTGAATTTGTTATGAAAATAGATGCACATGTACATATACATCTTTAGGCTACTACTTGTTTTTCATAAAAAGAGTTTTTTTCTTTCTGTTACATAAAATCAAGCATTTCACTTTGCATGATATCGTGTATACCTGTAACTTGAGCTGTGACAGTCGTTCCTCAAACTGTTATGGTTCAATATCAAAGGGTACCATTCGCCTTTAATTTTTTTGCTCTGTACGTTAGGGTGCCTTCCTGCCATTCTCTATATATTCAAAATATGAGCTTCTCAGTTTAATTCTATAAAGATACATTTTAGTTGAAATACATTCTCTATGAATGTAAACATGACTTGTGCATAGACTAGTCGATACATCCATATGCGCTCACATGCATGATTTTCATGCTATATTCTTCATAATCCAAAGAATGGCAGGTAAACTTTTGGGTTTTGTAATTTTTTCTCAAGAGTCTGCATGGTCCCCTTTTTTTAAATAAGCCACAGTGATTTCAATTATCAAGAACAACTAGTTGTTTAAGGGTCCAAAAGAAAGTTTCAATATGAAGCCTAATTGATTGATTTCCAAGAACACATCTGTACACTGTATGTTCTTCAGCACTTTATCATTCCTGTTTACAAAATACGCCGCTTGAAATGTGTCATAAAATATGCTTCATTACCTCGATAGTGGAGATGGTTTTTCGATTTGTATCCAACAGGTGTTTTAACTTGATGATTGTGCCTTCATAGGATGATCGTCTTTTCCTCTCAGTATCCAAGCTCTCTATGAGCTCCTTCACCTGGACGTGCAAACACATGTAAAGATGACAAGAAGATGAAATACATTGGAAAAGAGAGGGAGTAGAAAAGAGATGGGGAAAGGGAGAGGAAGTGAGAGAGAGAGAGAGAGAGAGAGAGGGGGGGGGAGGGAGAGGGAGAGAGAGAGAGAGAACAAGGAGAGAGATAGAGAAAAGGGAGAGATGGGGGAAAAAGTATTTTGGTGGATAAGATTTGGCTAAGCTTTTGTTCAGTTATAGTTACTATCCTGTAGCACAGGTTTCTCTTAATTCAATTCAATTCATTTATTTTTCCTCTTTCAAGTTTTCATATTTACAATGATATGGTACATGTACATTTTTACATATTCACATATTAATATACATAAAGATCAATTTGCACAAATAAAAAGCAGAGCTTGTAGGGTGTATATATAGGCCCCCCTGTAAAAGTAATTATTATGAATTAGTATTTTATGAGAAGAAGAAAAAAACAATATCAATAACTAATACAGTAATGCAAAATCATTTTTAAACGCAAAACAATGATAAATATACTGATACAAAAAACAGAAACAATAAAAGTTACATAAACATCAAAGTTGCATAAATTAGTCACACTACAAATTATATTTGATTGGGGAATGCAATAGCCTAGTCACTATTCAGAAGAAAGCTTCTAAGTCACATTTTGAAAATTTGTATCAAATTACACTGTATAATATCATTTGAAAGAGAATTCCACAGTTTTGGACCTGTAAAAGCAAATGTCTTTTGTGTAAACGATCGATGTTCTATTTAATGGTAGATGAAAAGAGCTCGCCTGGCGAGTGAAGTAACTATGAATGGAATCATTTTTTACTAACATATCATTAAAAGGCAAAGGTAATATGTGCCTTCACGGTTGTTTCAAAGCAAGGCATGCCGGGACAGATTTCGAGTACGGCATTAGATTTTCACCTTCGCCGCGATCAGCTGTTCCATTGCCAACAACGGGATTGTTATCCTGTCGAATCAACATGACATCATAATCTTGTACAGGATCCGTTATTCTGCAGTGATTTTCTTTCATTCCAGTATCATTTGTACGGTAATAAACCAAAGTCTGTGATTATGTATTTTTATGACGATCCTTCAACCTAAAACACAAAAGTTTAGCAGCTTAAAAAGGCAAACCACCGACCCAAACTTCACACACACACATTTGAACATATGGGACTACATATTCATACCAAGGAACCCACTCTGATTAGCCCACTTTACTTTGTATTATCAGCTTTATTTTTGAAGGATTGTCATAACAATACACAATCACAAACTTTGGTTTCTTACTGTACAAATGATACTGGAATGGAATGAAAGAAAATCACTGCAGAATAACGCGTCCTGTCCAAGATTATGTTGATTCGAAGGGATAAAAATCCCGTTGTTGGTAATGGAACAGCTGATCGCAGCAGGTGAAAATCTCCTGCCGTACTAGTAATCTGTCCCGGCATGCTTTGCGGTGAAACAACCGCGTGAAGGCATTAACTGTCCAAGCTGAAAAGTCTTTAATTTTCAAAATGTTATTATTTAGAAAAGATTATTTGTGTGTGCCCGGAAATCTGCATTATTAATAATATGAATCACACTTTTTTGTAATATAAAGAGTCTATTAATTTTGGAAGTTGCTGCACTGACCCCAGGCGTAATTCAAGTAAAGGAAGAATAAACGTGGAATACAAGGATAACAAAATATAAAGGGGTAGGAAGTGTCTTAATTTGCTAAGGATACCAGTGTTGCGAGCAATGATTTTGCAGATACTGTCAATTTATACCAGATATTTTGAGATTTTCTACAGTCCTCTTCTATTAGTATAATAATCAACTTTGGTTTGTAATTAAGACATACTGTATGTTCCATACATCATAAAGTTAACTTGTGTTATTATAGCTCAACTCCACTGTAGAATATAATGGATCGAGCTTGCGCATGGTATAATCAAACTGTTAATTATCAGATATGCATGTCCAACAATTCTGACATTTTCAAGATGCACATGTCAGTCCTAAATGTAGTGAACAGGAAGTAGATGCTCATGATCATTTTGTCAAATCTTTCATTTAAATTAAATATGCACAGTATCTCCCATTGTATAATACACAAAATTGCTCAATCAGAATCTTTATGAAGGTGTCAAAATTGTACATACCACTTCTGGATACCTGAGCTGAGTTACATGTACGAGGCAAATGCCCAAACCACAATGAACTATTCTTACCGTTTATGTGACCAACTATTGTACCAGTATGAGCTCCATCAATATGAATCTATGTATGCATGTACATGTATGTATCTAGTAAAGAGCATGAATAGGAAGTCCATATGGTAGAAGTCAACTGTGATATTGATTTCTGACTCAAATGAAGCGTAGCAAATAACAATGTCAACGTACGCTTCTGCTGCATCATCAAGACCTGTGGTGAAACCGCAGCCAAGCCAGGCATAACACACAATGCCAGATCTTAGTGAAGGTTCTATTGTCTATTTTCAAGCACAAAGATTTCTCCTTAATCTTCTTGTGATTTGCCCCTTGATTAACACCTATCAGATTGATCCTGAACAATTTAAATTTTCATCAAAACATGTATACATTCACACACTGAACGGTCTCCGGTAACAATTAATACTTCACTTTGATAAACATATATATATACTTATATATGTGTAGCTCCTAGCTCACATATCATTATTTCTGTGAGATGTTATGGATGTAGTATTGTTTGTCAAAGCAAAGCACTGTTTTACAGTAATTTTGAATGTTGCAGTCTCTTATAAATTCTAATGCAGTATTTTTGGTCTGTTTAAATCTTATTGATCTGATCGCGTTGGACCTTCGTCGATCTGCATGTATGATGGTGTAGGGCTGTATCCACTCACATCAAGCATGACAAAGTTGACTCCCAACAAGCTTAGCTGTGATACATGCATGCTTTTAGAACGATTGAAAGGCACATCGATGTTGTTCTGAGTGCTTTTATTTATTAATGAACAAATTTTATTGGCTGGGACTGGTAGAAAACTTGAAGCACATATAAGTACAATAAAATCAAATATTTGTGGACACTACATATATGCATATATGATTACAAAAAAGCAATATTCTAATTCACACAAAATCTACAGTGGGATAATTCTTGATACACACATGCATATACTCACTTGTGAATGTGAAAGTTATAAACTAATTCCTCTCTCCAAAATATACTAAATAAGCTGTTGCATTTCTCGATCTGGAGTACTCCAATTATAAATCCAACATGATTACATGTGTAGAACTTTACACTGTTGTGACTATACACACCAGCATTGCAAACCATATATATACAATCCTCACCAAACACTATCAAAGAACTACCGGCCCTAACATTCTTGTAGATAGACTTTAGACCCAAGACATGGGTTTTCTGGTACTTTACCCAACCAGCAGGTCTAATCTCTATTCAAGTCCAAGAAGACGAAAAAGTCAAACAAACACAAGGAGAGTTTTGTGCTAACACAGTAGCAAACAAATCCAGGCCAGTCAAGCCTATCTATGGCTAGACCCTTTCATTGAATTACAAACTGAGAAGCTGTAATCTCTATTCTCTATTAAACTGTTTAGAACTGAAAAGGGTTGGTTCCAACAAGCTAGATTACACATCTGGTTGTCCTGACAATAAAGCTTCCAATTCATCTTAGGGCCCTTGTATTCTGTCCTCAGAAAGAAAAAAAAGGATTTGAAATCTGCCTCTCTAATCAAACATTTGGAATACTGCATATACACAGTAACTGGATTTGACAAGCGAGCAGATTCGAACACGGCAATTTTACGATGGGCATTGTCATACTTTTCTATTTTCTCTAGGATTCGGTTACAAATTTCTTGTTGGTACATATATATGTTGTTTCCAATTTATTTAAAAAACAGGTAATATTATTATCAAAGTCACCAGTGCTGATCTTTGTACTAAAAACAAATCATTGTTAGAACCACAGAATAATAATTTCAGATGCACAGAGCAATGCCAATGGCAAACCATTTGTGTAGGGTTAATCTTTAATATGATAATTCAAGTCTTATTTACTTATTTATTATTAAGCAGGCCAAACCTGTCATGATTGTGACAGGTAAGATAGGTCTTGTGCATAAACAAAATGATGTGCACAACTCACACTGTAAAAAGATGATGCTTTCCTCAAGCAAACTGCTGATACTGTCTTGCTACTAGGAGCAAAATGTGGTGACCCACTTAAAAAAACATTGTGGCCCAACAATCTATACACCTCCAAGAATTAAATAAGGCGAACCAGGAGCAATTTTGTGAAATTTCATTCACGCAATATGATACAAATCTTGTAACCTGGGCAAAGGCATGGGAAATCAAGTTTTGGGGGATAAAAAGGGAAATTAATGGGATTAAACTATATCAAGCAATTGATAAATAGTGAGGACATGACGTCACAAACTGATAACCAAATTGGCAATTTGTGTAGTGATTTCCATTGTTCCATAGATTTACATACTTTTTCAAAAATTCATAACTTTCTTATTACTTATTCGATCTTGCTCAAACTTTTTTTGATTGGTTTGTCTGATTTTTCTGCTTCTATTGAAAGTAAGTTATTTTTGGAGTGGACTATTACTTTAAATAAGAGTTTAAGTCTAATATAGATTAGTCATAAACACCCAAAACAAGTATTCACATGATTTTATATATTAGGCTTTACTTTAATACACTTTTAGTTTTTCACAAATAAATAGGTTAACCTTCTTAGTATAAAACAAACTAAAAAAATTGCAAAAACTAGCATTTAAAAAGGATCTCAAGAAGCTTCTCAACAAGTTAGTTATTGTCATCTGTCAAAAACTCTGTGAAACCTATATATCGCAAGGCTAAGTATGACTTCTTGCCCTCCTTATACCCACCTTTTTTTTTTTCTCTCTCTCTCTCT
>CP137682.1:7136192-7172930 GCA_037976565.1 Mesocentrotus franciscanus | reverse complement strand
CCATGAAATAGACAGCAGTAAAACACTTTTTAGTACACTGCCCTAACTATATTATAGAAAGGGCTATGTTTTTAACAGAAATAAACGAATCTCAACCGGAAAAAAATTATGGAATACTTAAAAGAGTGAGTCCAGTATACAAAAGGCTATTGTACGGTTCGTTCTTAGAACGAAACGGTTTCCTATCAGGAAGTAATACCTCCCTTGTATAGAGAACAAAGAATAGCAAAACATAATACAATATCATACATGACCCTATAACAAATTATACTCAGTAAATCAAAAATAAAACATAATGTAATAATAACTATAAAACAACAAATAAAAAACAACAACAAAAAGCAACAATATCAAGAGTAATAATAAAGATAACAATGATGATAATAATAATACAAATAAAAACAATAATAATAATAATAATAATAAATGAATCTCAACCGGAAAAAATATGGAATACTTAAAAGAGTGAGTCCAGTATACAAAAGGCTATTGTACGGTTCGTTCTTAGAACGAAACGGTTTCCTATCAGGAAGTAATACCTCCCTTGTATAGAGAACAAAGAATAGCAAAACATAATACAATATCATATATGACCCTATGCCAAATTAGTCAGTAAATCAAAAATATAACTATAAAACAACAAATAAAAAACAAAAAAGCAACAATAATAAGAGTAATAATGATAATAATAATACAATAAAAACAATAATAATAATAATGAATATAAAATATATAAAAAACTATAATAATAATATGAAACAATAATCACAACATGAATATTCAAAATTTCAAGAGGTTCGATAAAGTAGTGAACACCGGAATCTGACAAAATTACGTATTGCTACAAAGCTCCTTTGAAATTTTATTTTTGACAAGCCCGCATGATAAAGTACGTAGATAAAATATAGAGACGTAAGTATGTAAACTATGTATATAATTATATGCATATTTATATAGGTTGTTGATGTCTTGATGTCTATATAATAAATAATCCGCACTGTATAGTAACACTAACCAAGCCCACGAATGTTTTGCTTTAATACATTTTGTCTTATTGTCAAATTTTGAGATTGAATATATATGGACCCCTCAGAACACTTAGGTACACAAACGCCCCCTAGCCTATGCCTGAGTTACCTATAGGTCCGCCGAAAATGGTAAGATGGTATCGTTTAGACAAGGGCAGGGCAAGCGCTATGTGAAACTGAGTGGGGGAGTGTGGTCAATTTGGTGAGTTACTTTTTCGATACTATTTTTCGATAACATCCTAAAAGATAGATGAATACAAAATTAAAATTAAAAACAAATAAAATAAAAAATGAGAGATATAATCACGTGACGTAAAGTAATTTGGCGACAATAGTCACAACTGACTAATTGCCATTGAATCAAAACAGAAGAAGAAGAAGCGCCATAGAGCTAGCTAGCGTGTTAGTAAGTATATATCTCTATGGCTCATAGCTAGCTAGCTCTATTGGTTCGACGGTACGCGTACGGGGACTGGGTTACCGGTGACGCGCTGATTCGATTCAAAGAGCGATTTATCAAGCTTGACAATGCCATGGATCATGGAGTAAAGGTACGGTATATATTTTGGCAGGAAACGAGGTTTGGGGTTGTGTGTGAGATGATGATGCTCACGTGTTGATTCGTAACATGAGGGGGCGGAGTTGTATTGTGGTAGAATAACAGGGGTGAACCACTCTAGCAACGAGTACGATCATAAGAGTATCATAGTGGTCAATGCTAGACGAACCTGTAGTTGTACGTACCTGGGTACCGCATCTTTATTAGTATCACATTCCCCCGCTCTCATGCATGTCTCCGTTTTCACCCGCTCTCGATCTCCCTCTCCTTTTCTTGATAGCTAGCGGTCCGTTAGCAACAGTGGACAGGAGATTAGTGAATCGCTAATGACTTTATTTTACTCTGTAATAGAGTAAGGAGGATACTGAGAGCATGATTTAATTTTAAGGTGCAATTATAAATCATTGGAGCTCCAGGTCAGCTAAAGCTTCATTGTTATTGTGCATTGCCTGAAACATCCATCTTTTTATTTCAGTGACGAGACCTATACTGCTATACTTGTATTATTGCTATCATTGCATAGTTATATTGACACTTTAATATACACATTTATAAGATACATCTTAGTGCCTGGTATTAAAGTTAGAATCCTAAATCAGAAAAGTGCTACATGACACATGTAATGTATAAAAAAGACTGGGAGAACTGGAGTAAGCACAGGCATCCAATCTTTTGGACTATGTGACCCATGAACCAAAACAGTATATATGCACATGTAACTGTAAACTATCTTTACCCAACTGTAACCTAATTTGAATAATCCTGTTTGATTGGGTTAATGCAGGGGTTGTATAGCAAATATTGATTGGGACAAGCATGGAACAAAGAGGGGGGAGGGGGCTGTTACGAGCTTTATACTCCTTTTAAACATATGGAAGTAACTGATCTTATAGTTATACATTCAACATCATATTTTCTGTCGGTTATATTGCGTATACTATTTACTGTGTCAAAAGTCAAACTGCTAATGTAATGGTAGTCTCAGATGTGCTCCTTGGTACCGTATTACACTCATGAATACTTTACAATTGCATTTTGTTTACTTGTATTATTAGGATTACATGTATATAGTGTATTTTTTTTATCATGTACCGGTAAATACTTTAGTAAAAATATTGTACAATTCAACCCCCGGGCTGCGACGCATATTTTTGGATAAATAAACCATATTATAAATACTCTGTAAACAAGTCATACCCTGCATTAGTTTATGAGGCTGCCCACTATCTCCCAACCCTGAATGAGAGCTTGCATGGCTCCTGAGTCCTGTACATTTTTGGACCTCGTTCTTAATTAATCTTTATAGGCTAGGCTAGTTCGGCAAACACCAATGAAAAGTTGGGGGGGGGGGGATTAACAAGCTGATTATCGCCAGAATCCTGAGTAAATTTTGCCATCCATTTTTATCTCACCTGAGTCAAGTAAGAATCATTCATATGCAAGGGACTTCTACAGTTGTTTAAATGGGTACAGTACCCCCAAGGGGGAGGAGCCGTGAGGCAGCGCCTCCAAATGTCCTCAGTGGCAATCATTGCACATTTTTGTTTGTTTTTGAAAATCCAAAGCTGGATTGAGGATTCTAACAAAAATATATAGGAATCAACTGCAGGACAGGGAGATCTAAAGTTCAATGGGGTATATGCCTTTAATGGGGCTTGGGGGCAGCATCCCCCAAAGTGCCCCTATGGCAATAATTTGATCATTTATTTTGAGTACTTCTGTTCAGCTACCGGTACATATATTTTTAAGTTCTTCATTTTAATAGATCTGGTGCTCCCACTAGCTGTTTCTTTGCCTGAGTTTGATTCTTTTTTAATCGTTTGTGGGGTGCTTCAGTGACAGTGTTCATTTTGAGTGTGGTACCATAATTGGAACCATAATTTTCCATGGTTCTTCACATCACTGCCACCATGTTGTATTATGCAAATAAAGGAGATAGGAAACAAGGGTAGTATTAACTTCTATGTTGTGTTTACACATGCTTTGTTACATTCTATGTTTTGTTCTTCCTCACATGTTATCTTTCAATAGAGGTTTAATACTGTTTATAGTCTTTATCAAGACATTGTTCAGATAACATTTAATTTTCATGCAAGTGGGTACACATACATTAGCCCATCTAACATACCGAGGTATTTATTTTACCTTTATAATTATAGAGTGTGTTCTGTTTTAATTTTTAATATTTGAAGCTGATATTTTTATTCAGTATAGAACCGCAAACATACTTGGAAAATTAGGACAATATTGTTAAGTACTTGTTAAAGGTAAAGATCAGGTTTGGAAACGCCCCTCTCTCAAAAAATGAAATGGAAGCTCTCATTACCAATCATGTGAAAGAATATGTTTTGACTAATACGTGATACTAATTTTGCCGGGAAACCGCCTACTAATTGATACATTTGGTAAATTATTATATCTATTGGGACCAAATAGATATCGCGCACGTGGTCGCGTAGTCCCATATACATCTTTCTGTGTACAGTGCTTGTAACTTTACCAAGAC
The DNA here is from genome assembly GCA_037976565.1 of Mesocentrotus franciscanus. Lineage (NCBI taxonomy): Eukaryota > Metazoa > Echinodermata > Echinoidea > Camarodonta > Strongylocentrotidae > Mesocentrotus > Mesocentrotus franciscanus. Next base: position 7,168,837 of record CP137682.1, on the reverse strand, counting down.
TGGGCCAAATTTCTTATCATTTTGATGATTCCATAACCTTGCAGTACACTCCAATACTTACATGTATATGCTAGATGATCAACCTTTTCTGATCGATTCTACAAGGTTTCTTTCACAATGCAATCGCATGACCAGAACTGGTCTTTATCTTTAATCGGTTTGGTAATTTTCTTAATTTGCTTGTGCAACTAGGTTAAAATGATGATGGATGGGATGAACAAAGAGCTGTTGAAGAATGGTGTTCGCCAGAATGCTAGTCCTGAAGAGAAGCTCCATGTCCTGTGGAAGCTGTACCTCCAGGCTGAAGCAGACATCAAGGCAGGCTCACAAAGCATGCAATTACTGCAGAAGAAACAAGCAGAAGAGATGAAAGAAGTTAGTAAAATAATTATTTATCTTTGATATAATATGCTGCATCACCTGTGCCTGAGAGGGGAAAAGAGAATTACCATAATCACTGTGACCCCAGGTCTCTTCTCCTGGTCTAAATTTTTGGTCTTTGTAGGTGTATCACTACACCATAGTTCCCCTCTACTCTTTACCAAGGGGTGCAGTGGGTTCATTGTTTTGTATTTGAATTTGAATGTTCTGTAATTTCTTCATTGCTGGGGGAGGAGTAGCAAGAGGATCAATTCATTTTATCCTCTCACTCTGGCTTCCCTTCCTGTATTTGATTTGTACAATTCTTATTCCATTATATAATTAATTCACCAACACCAGTTTCTACTACATTTGTATTTATTTCTCTTCATGTTGAACAAAAACTTAATTGACAAAGTTACATAGATTATTCTTATACATGGAAGAGAAAACCTTTACAATCTCTAACTTCCAAAACATTTGGTTTGAAAGTTCAGTTTACCAGATTTTCTGGTGGTCACTATAAAATCACACAAGTTACCCAGAATGCCTTTATTTTCTGTTTGATAAAATGATGAAAATGGGAGATTAATGTTGAGTTAATTCCTTTGTACTCAGGTTGAATTATATGTTGAAAACATGCGTAAGCTATCAGAGGAAAGGGAGACTCTGACTCAAGAATTTGAAGCAGAAAATGAGGAACTAAAGGAGGAAAATCAGAGACTAAAGATAAACAAGGAGAAAAGCAACCAAGAAATCCAGCAATTGTTAAGACAGGTATGATCATGTAGTTCATGCCAACATGACTTGATATATGACCTCATAAACGTCTTCTTTTTAATATAAAATGATTGTCCCTGCAGCATTCATAAGGATGAAACAAGCTCAGGGGACAGACCTAGACAGGTGGGGGTGGGGACAACAGGGTCTTCAACCCACCCCCTTTGATTTAGCTTGTCAGATTTTCATTTAATGTTAATTTTTAAAATAAGAACCGATCAACGTATTTTCAGTAATTTTTTACCTGAGGTTAAACTGCCACTGTTGCTGCTAGATCGTGCCCCATCTCCCCTACATTATCACTGTCACTTTTTTCATTATCAAATTCAATGTCTAAATGAAGATGACCATCAGAGTCAGCAGGGCTGAAATCTGACATTTTGATGGTTGGAAGTTTGGCGATCGGCAAGTGAAACGTAATTTAAAACGCTGTATGTACTCTTCATAATTATAAACATATAATGTATCTACTTAACGGGTAACTTAGTTGGGAAAAATATTCATAAATTAGTTATGCATCACATTTCCTTGGATCTTCAGGATGCCAAAAACTGTTTAGTTTCTATGAATTGATATGAATTAAAAAGCAAAAAAAAAAAGAATATTAAACCTGTGGTAACTCGGTATTAAAATATTACAAAGGCATGTGTGGAAAAAATAAATTATCTCCAATTATCTCAGGCATATATTTTTTTTCTGGAAAAAGGGAGATATACAAAGTACGGTACATGTATATCACTCCTATCTAGCTGAGTGATGCTAAACATGATTACATGTATGTAGCTCCCTGAAAGGATACCACAATATGTGATGAGAACATGTGATGAGAACATGTTATTATTCCAGTAGTGTTGTGTCACATCCATTGGTATAGTTGCTGTAATTCAGAACTTGAACTACCAGTGAAAATCTCCAGTGGGATTGAGAGAGAGAGAGAAAGGGAGAGAGGGGTTAAGTTTTCCTCCCCATAGGAGAAGGTTCAATAGGTCAACTTCCCCCACAGAGATGATACTTGAGACTTTAAAACAAACATATATGTGATGAGATCTTGGTACATGTATATGGATCCCCCATCTCTCTCTCTCTCTCTTTCTCCTCAATAATTCTCCCCCCTCTCTCAATATCTCTCCATCTCGTTTTCTCTGTTTCTCCCCTCTCCTTCGCTCTCTACATGACACCTGCTCCAGCACCAGTTGCTGTACAGTTCATATCCTGTACAAAAAGAATTCTTAACATCAACTCTGTACCTATACGGTATATGTAATACTTACCAGTACCCTACATCTAACCCTGTAACCTTAATCCCAATTCTCTTTTAATATTGCATATAGCTTTCCAAATCCTAATGCACTCTATTTTGTTGACATTCAAATCAGTGGACTTTCTGGGAAGGTACTTCCAATGTAATTTCCTATGCACAATTTTGATATGCTTATTCATCCTAGCAAAAAGAAATTCTTTCAAATGTTGCATGGGGTCACAGACATTCTTTGGAACTAGTCTAGACGTCAATCCATGATGTTGTGACGAAGAATTACATACCCTGGTTATATCTACTTCTCTGGGAGTCACACCAGACAGACAACCATCTGAGATAAACAAGGTGTGACAATCCTTCTCTACTCCAATCATAGTAATGATGATAATGCAATATTTCATAGAGTGCATAATAAGTTTCTCTATGCACTGTACAAGAAAATTGTGAAACAATAAACATACTACTAACATACTACATCAAACCTGCTTTAGTGACCACCTGTATATAAAGACTGCATTTTTCATTTCCCTTTAATATAGTTACTCATTGAAACCTGTATTAAAGGAACCTGTACATAAAGACCACCTGCCTATAAAAGCGATTTTTCATGTTTCTCTTCAGCGGTCTTTGTATTCAGGTTGCACTGTACAAATCAAGAGTAACTACAATTTAAGATATTACATAAACAATTAACATTAGGTTATAACAAAACAAATTAATGGGAGATGAATTTTTACTCCACAGGAGGGATTTGAAGACCTAGCCAAGAGTACAGCCAGTGAGGCTATAGCTTACTTTCTAGTGGAGCGAACTCGTCTCTCTGACAACATAGCCACAGAGAGAAGGAAATCACTCACAAATGGATCAGCCAAGAATCAGCTAGAACAGGTAAATATTTTTGTCTAATCTTTCCTAGTTATGGATGATCTAATATCCAAACCCTTAGAGACCAGTTAATTATTTATTAATTCACCTGTTAACATCATCTTTTTAAGAATATATCTGGCATTCATTCCTTGTTGCTGTTCCAGGTAAGCACCTGACAAACTTTGATGAAGAGCAATTTTGTTATGGAAGTATGCATGATATTTAGTATATTGTTATCTTGTTTTATCTCTGGATATTTGGGCTGCATGTATTTTTGAGTGCTGGTTCTACCTGAAGTATAACGATGCCAATAATGATAACAATAAATATTTCCCTAATCACTTCCTTTTTGTTGATGTGGAAAATGCACTGGTAATTGTTGTAGGTCCCACCTCAACAATTTGACTAGTGAGCCCCCTTCAATGATTTTATCATCTTGTTAAGATTGTTCAGCAAGTCATGTTTCTTTCATAATATCTGTGAACCAGTAATATTACTCCTTCATTGAGACATCAGTTCAGAAGAAGGAAGATGGGTACTTGAAGGCACTTGGAAGGCACTTGGAAGGCACTTGGGAGAAAAACAGAAATTAGAGATACAAACATGGGAGTTATCCGTCACTATGTCACAATCCACTGACAAAATTGCGAATTTGAGATTTGCACAGCTGTAGTGATCTCATATTTCAAAGATTCATAACTTTCTTATTATTGGTCCAATTTATTTCAAACTTTTGCCATTCTGTTTCTGTGATTTCTCTGCTTTCATTCAAATGAACTTATTACAAGGGTAGGATAGCCCTTTAAAGAGTTTACTGGAATAGTCCATTGAATTTTCCAATGAAAGACATCAATATACTTGAGGTTCTAGCATGGCAACACTATAGTGGATATACATGTAGTTGTTTATATTGGTTTACTATTCTTTATCACACACTTTTGTTGGACATGATTAGTGTTGATCTTGGAGTTGCTCACATTATAATTTAAAAGATTCAAATTATTAAGGAATAATTTTGCCATACTTAACCCCACCGAATTTCAAGTTGAGCAAATATTCTTATTGTCATGTCAGTTTCAGAAAGATAGGATTGGTAAACTGGAGAAAGCGAAGGATCATCTGGAGCAGGAGAGTAGACAACAGATGCAGCGAGTGAAGGAGCTGGAGCTAGAACTAAAGATGATCAAGAACAGACTGGAGAAAGAAAAGGAAATGCACCACAAAGAGGTGGAAAGGGTCCAGAAAAAGGCTGGTGCGTTAACATTCTGTTCTCTCTTGCTTTTTAAAAGCTATACTCAGTCATATGCAGTAGTATGGGTAATGAACCAAAGTCACAGGGGGCATGTCTGAGTTATGAAAAATCATCTGGATGAAATATTTCTCACAAGTATTAAATTTGAAGATAGTGGGAATAGACATGTGTTGCCTAGCTGGAAACATTCTGAAACACTTTACAGGCATTATGAATGAAGCATTTGCTTAATTGTTCTTTAAATATGTTTACAATTTACAAATGAACTTATTTCTATCATTTCACTTATTTTTACAAATGTATTTCATCGTTAATGTTATAATTTTTGTGTAGGGATTTTATGATTTGCAATTGTAGAATAAAGTTGAAATTCCAATTAAATTGAAATTGGAAGCACAGTGGTAAGCTTCTCCCCTATTGGCCACTGGTGCAGAGATCTGGCTCCTTAGTTAATTTGTTAATATTGTTACCATTTGTGAAGTTCAATGTATCTCATGATACAGTGTATGTACCCTATTTAGATCAATGTAATGGTTATTAAAGCCCAAGTCCACTCCGAATTTCAAAAATTATAACATGTTGTAAATAAATCAAAGGTTAAAACTGCCAAATATCACGGGCGTACTTCAATCAGGTGATTTTTAAGAGCGATTTTTGTTTCGGGTATTTCGAGCAAAACATTTATATTGCTGTACGGATGTGACGTATGCTCCTCACAACGAAAGTGCCAGCGGTATACATTCTGACAATAGGCTATTTTCGTAATGTAACCAAATTTAATGCATACGTCTTTGTGAAGTGCCTCTATACAAACTATTTCATTCACCTGATAAGAATAATAGTGTTTCATTATTCTTATCAGGTGAATGAAATAGTTTGTATCGAGGCACTTCACAAAGACGTACATGTATGCATTAAATTTGGTTACATTACGAATCTGTGTTGTGAGGACCCTACGTCACAACCGACTCGCTCATTAACTTGTTTTTGCTCATTAAAAAAATTATTAAAAATAAATCTGAGCACCATTTTCCAAAACCAAGTTATATTTGGGCTTTTTAGATTTTTGTCTATCTAATCAGCTCAACTTTTCAGTGGAGTGGACTTGTACTTTAAGAATGGCAGTGTAGGCATTTTGGAGACATGTTTGCTTTTATAAATTGTCTTTCATACTTTGAAAGGCTTTTCCCCTAATATTTTGACAATTATCACCTTCCTTGTATTGAATGTTCTTTTCAATCTTCCGGTTAGGCATGTTTTTGCTTATGAATGCCTGAAACTGTATCTTTAACCTGTAGAATATTGGTGGAGGCCAGTTGACCCAATCTTTGTTTTGTTTGCAACCTTAGTTTCATCAAACTTAGGTCTTGTAGACCTAACATTGTAGGTCTTGCGAAACCCAAGACTAGTATTCGAGAGGTTCATACAACTAAAATTCTTCGTTACTGTATCTTTGGGTAAAGAAGATTGCCCAGTAGTGTGTGATTATGGTCAAATTGGTTTATTAGTCCTACACTGACAACAACTATTCTCAGCATTCTGAAAAGTTCATGCACAGTGATTTTATAGAACTAGAAATATTGGTCAAAATGAAGTTCTGTTTTACTCTTTCTCCTTTTCTGTGTCTTCATATGGATATTGCTCTCTCTGTCTCTCTCTCTGTCTCTCTCTCTCTGTGTGTCTCTCTCTGTGTCTCTCTCTGTGTCTCTCTCTGTATCTCTATCTCTGCATCTCTATCTGTGTATGTTTATCTCACTCTCTCTATTTCTCTTTTCGCATGTCTTCCTGTCTGTCTGTATTTATCTCTGTATCTCTTTCTCTGTCTGTCTTTATCTGCCTTTATATCTTGCTCCCTATCTGTCTGTACCTGTAATTCTTCTGATTTCTCTTTTTGTCTCTTTGTCTCTTTGTCTGTGGATTTTTGTCCTCTTTTCCTTTCTCTTTGTCTCTCTCTCTTTTCTTCTTTATCTTTCTTTCTTTGTATTTCTGTCTGTCTGTCTGTCTGTCCCACTGTAGATGAAAGATTGCAGAGTAGTTCAGGTGATGATGCTCAGCTGAGAGAGTCTAAACGTAAGTTGGAACAAGAGCTGACCACAATGAAATACCGCATGAAGACCAGTGAAGACGAGAAGGAAAAGATCAAGCAGAAGGTATGTATCATCATTTAATTTTGGGCGTGAAAGGCACAATATAGTTGCAAAATTATCATTAATATTATCATTAATATGTGAGGAAAGATATCTGTAAAATATTGTGCATTGTATTTGTATTACTGGTATATGTAACATAATCGCTTTTCATCAATATTCTGTCCATAAACATGTTAGTTATATATTGGATGACCTATAAGGTCCATACAAGGAAATATTGGATGAGATATGCCAAAATATTGGACAAGTAAAAGACTTGTGTATCAGGTTTTGCCATGTTTTTTTTTTCTTCATATTTTTTTAATTGTTTTTTTCTCAATACAATGCACATCACTATATCCCTTGTTATTTCTAAATTCACTTGGGCGTGTGGGTGGGTATCGAGGACACTCATGAGAACTGTATCTTTTAACTCTTTGCCCGCCACGTACACAATCCCCCCTGTGCCACATTGTTTTTAGGGTGCCACCTTAGGAGGGGTTCTGCATGGACTATGCTTATTCAACTCGCAATAACTTTTGATTGGTGTACTTTAATGAAAAACTTTGTGTAGCAATATTGTATAGAAATTAATAGTCTTGCCAATGGTATCATTTTTGTAATGTATATTATCATAAATTTTGAGATTATCAACTATACATTTTGTATCCACCTGATCAGCAGTGAAGAAGTCCCGTCTCCTCCTAATAGGGGCCATCCTAGCTCATCAGAATATTTGCAAAAGCAGTTTCAAAAACTCAATTTTTCTCGGAAAATGTCAATGTAAACAATGTTCGAAGCGGTGCAATGAAGTGTGATGTGTATACAATGCGAAGCACGTTACTATTGTGTGTGTGTGCGCACAATAGAATTAAATGCGTTCCGTGTGTATTGTGAATGAAATGTGACTTGAGTCGAAGTTGGCAGCCCGCTGTATGTTCCGCTAGCCGAACGTAGCGGGCAAAGAGTTAACGACCACTTGCATAACAAGGACGTCTTTGGTGAAAAAAACTGTAAATTGTTTAAATTAAGAGGCCCTTTCAGATTGGGGTCCGTTTATTTACATTGTAGCTGCTCTATTTGCACAATTAAAAAGTAGGTCCCAGGTTATGCAGTAAATTTTCAGATCGTCCCCAGGATGTTATATTTCTACAAAAATGTGTTGACTCGAATATGGAATAACATGCTGATGTGTATTATGAGTCCTCCATTTACACCACAAATGTGTATGTTTGAGTGAGTGGTTTTGCTTTTCTTTGTGTTTGTTAAGAGCCAGTGAAAAATTGCACAGTTTGCATCATAATATACATGGTATGTTGAACTTCCTTGATAAAATAATACTGTAATACTTCATAACCTCCCCCATCTCCAAGCACCCTTTCAGCCGATTTACTGTTATAATCTAGATTTTATTGTAAGTGTCTAAGAAATTCTTTGGTCACCCAATAAAAAAGGTTTTATAGGGCTGAAGTACTTGCAAAGGGCATGCACACAAAAGACTGTGGATCTTATCTTCCATCGTTAATTCAAACCAGATCAGTTAGTTTGAAGTGTTAAGCTGGATAACGTGACATAATCTTAGCATTCTTTTTACATGGCTAACACTTTTTGCACCATAAACAATTGGCATTTGAAAGTCACTTCAGAGTTCTCACCATTTGAAAAATGCATTACCGGTAAATGTCTTTTTAATCTATTCCTGCCTAAAAGTGATTGACTATTTAATCAGTCCCTTAAAATTGGACCATATAGGTCCCTCCTATCTCCTTTGTAAAACTTTGTATTGTTAATAGTAATGTGGGGGAGAGCTATCCTGGGTCATCTGCTATTCTGTTGGTTCAGAGACCATTAGGGACGAGGCATTGTTGAGTCTTCCTGATTATTGATCAAGAGGCTTTTGATCATTTCAAAGCGTTGCTTGTATAGGTTACTGTAAGTAATTGAAAAGAGGTTGCTTTGATAGGACATTCAAACGATTGTGGTTGTGGTCCATATACAATCAATATCTTACCACCACATCTGTTTGCTTGGTGTATGGGCATATTGCTTGAATTATTTCTACAATTGAAATCATGTGGAATTCCACTTTGGATTCATTTTAAGATACTTTTGAACCTATTGAGGACCGTTTTGGAAAGTATTCAGCAGCTACATGTAGATAAGTGCTTATATCTTCTCATGCCTAATGGTTTGGCATGTGTTGTTTATATTGACTATTCAGGGAAGCATTTAAGTAGGTATTAGAGGTTATCTGGAGTAACCGAAAGTGCAATAAGTTGTCAACTCTGTCTTAGCTTGAGCTGGATATAGACTGGATAAGACTTTCATTGATTAGCTGTTGCAAGGCTTCTATATTTCATTGCCATGTGTGGCATATGTTGAGTGATTTTCAAATAAGTCATAGACAGAAGACCAAACATGGCTGTTTATCAAGACAGTAGGGTAAGTATATGAATAATGAATATCAATGTGACAATAGTTTTATGTGTTTTAATTTGACATGTTTTATTAAATTTGAAACTAAAATTCACATTTATGTCCTTTTAATAAGTAGTAAAATATGGTAAACAGAGAGATCAGTATCAGTAAAAAATTGAGAAAATAGGAGGTGCAAACATAGAAAGCATGATTTCTGTTGGGAACGCCAATTACAAATAAAACAAGTCGCTGTAGACATTACTATATACATATATTTTATAATGAAACTGAACACATCCAAGCTGTAAGTCATTATTAGAGGTATTGTTTTTGTCATTTTATTTGATCAGCAAAGAAAATTTGAGCTTCGAAAACATTGTTTACAAAGAGAGGCAAAAAAAAAATCAAAGTACAGGTACATGTATATTTGTAGTCACACAGTGTTCAAATTTTTAAAAGTAGACGGCATAGATATTTAAAATACGATGTAACAAATAATGACACACGCTACTTGTATTATATAGACAAAACAGTTACACATGCATACTCATCCTTAAAACAGAGGGAAATTCGTTAATCGTTAGAAGTATGAATTCATGGGAATAGCACAAATCATTGTCACAGCTTGTGGGCATGCTCTTTATTTTGTGCCTGTTCAAAACAAAGCTTTGAAATACAGAATCCAAAGTCCCCAAGTTGAGTATTTAACTGTCATACTCTAATTCATCTCAGCAAGGAGGAGGAGGAGGGTGAAATAGGATATTCTTGAGTGTACTATAGACTCAAGTCATAAAGAACAAACAGAAACGGTACACATAATCGGTGGAGGATTTCAAGCAGCACTTTAATTTTTTTAAAGGCTTCTTATATAGCGTTCATGATCTGTCACGCAGTGATGCTCATGGCGCTTAGACATTATTACCCTGGTTATAGCCGAGCTGCCAAAGTAACTAGCACATCAGGTACCTATTCACACCTGGGTGGAGAGTGGCAAATGTAGATTAATGTCTTGCCAAAGGACATTAGTGCCAGGCTGGGACATGAACCCTGTACCTTCTGATCTACAATCTGGTGACTTATCCACCAGACCACATGGACATTGATGTTCAGGAGCATACATGTACATTGTACATTATTGGACAAAAAGAATTTAACAATAAGTGAAATATTTGTATTTTTATGTAATTTTATTTACATATGTATGTATCTTGCATAGAAGGCTCACGCAGTTAAGTGAGTTAACATAGTATTTGCATAATAGCACATTAACTAGTCTATGATACGAGATACTAATATGACATGATATAAATACAGTGTATCAATATTGGTAAATCTTTGTGGATTTATCTATGTTTACTTTATAATCTTTTCTTTAATACTATCTATAATAATAATACGAGAAGCTCCATGGGTCCGATTGTGGGCGGTCCGATGACGTATTTCGCGTCGAAACGCGTCGATCTGCGTCACTTAACGAGGGTCCGGCTCGACGTCGGTAGAGCTATCTCCTCCCGGACGACGGGTCGAGGGGGGGACCCGACCCGGGACGAGGAAAACTATTCTATATAGCAACGTCCGGGTCTTTACCCATGCTGTCCCGCCATCGACCAGGAAATCGTAAAAACGATAAGACACGCCCATGAATATTATGCATGAGCTGTTGCATGCATGCATGAGCCTCGAACTGTTTCAATCCATCGCCACTAAAAATTGTTTTTATTCTAATTTGATATCATTCTAACAAAAATATTCAAAGAATTACGATTATGTTTTTATTCTGTTTATACAGTCAATAACAATTTGATAAAATGGAGATATATAATCACGCAAAAGGAACGACCTAGCTTATACTTTCGAGCAGCACAGTCCGACCTCGATCCATTAATTGTCTGCCAAAATTAGCAATACAAATTTTGTTTTTTGTTTTTTATTTGAAATGTTTAGCAAATACATGACATTTTAATGAAATATTTATTAATATATTTGTATAACCCTGATTATATTGAATATACGCTTAAAGTAACAAAATAACTTTCAACAGTGTAATTGGCAACCAATATAGCTAGCTAGCTAGCTGGGGCTTCTCTATCGCCATATCCATATCGTTCCTTTGCGACTTCGCCTTCGGAGATTCATCACATCGACTCACATTTTAAACTCTACTTCATCTATTACGGGCACTGAGTGTTGATGCAGAATTCGTAAACAGTAAGTTCACACACTCCAAAATCAATTGCATTCTATACAAATTAATGAGTATTGTTGACGTTGTCAACATTTCTTAGACAAATTTAGATGCATGCGCTATGACGCGTTGACGCTGCTGCACTGTGCTGTGTGTGGTGGTTGGTCGTGTTAGCAGGTACTAGGTTAGTAGACTCTGAATAGTAAACATGCATGCACGTACTACTACTAGCTCAGCTCACTGGCCTTGGGCTTGGCGTGTTTGTTGTTGGTGGTATGGTCTATTTCTAAAGTTGAAACATGCATGCATGAGGTCTTTGTGTATTGTTAGTGGCCCTCACATCTTTAGTTTACTTTTATCCCTTATACTTTTTATAGGGATCCGCGATCTCAGATTCTGAAACAAAATCCTGGATTTAGCTCACGCTGCAATGTTAATTATAAACCTTTAGGCTTTAGCCTTAGGTCAGTCAGGCCAGGAACCCCATCCCATGACTTTTACAAGCCGATCGCCTGTCTGATTATCAAGATATTTATGATTGGAAATACAAATTTTGCGCTTTCGTAACGGTTTTTATTATAACACTACAGTCTATTGGGGAAAACGAGTATGGTAAAATTGGTCACTCAAAGATTTTAACTTTTTTGAGGCACTTCTTGATCGTTTTGAAGCGTGATTTTTTTTTGAAGAAAAAAATATTGTATATGCTGTTGGTATAGTTCAATAATTTGTGTATCGTTACTTTTCATTCATTTAATTTACAGTCCTCCAAGACTTCAACACCGACAACTAGCAACCCAACGTCAAGGGCGATGCCAAGTACTTCAAATTTTTCGCATGACCATACCTATACAAAAGACCCAGAACCTGCAATGCCAATGCTCCAAACTGACCTTCAGTCAACACCAACTACAAGTCAAGAATCACCTTACTCTGCAAGGAGATAATAGTTCAAGTTCTTCATAGGACAAATGCGATTAAAATGACAATTCAATCTTACGCCCAGAACTAAATGTGCATTATGCAGCTGCATATAACTATCATTACTGTTGACTTATTAAAAATGTAATTAAACATAGTAAAAACCATCATGATAATGATAATTGTTATTTATGTCTACTTTTAACAATTATTATAATACTCAGCCTATTTCTTGCTTTTCCAAAGTATTGTTTAATGTTTTCATATACATGTATGATGTATCATACTGTTTGATAATAACAGTATACAAACATTATTTAATAAACTAAAAATATACTTCTATGACTGTGTCGTTAAATTTTCATTATACACCTAAATTTATTGTATATACCCTTCATACATAACTCAGCTATCAATAACAAGATGATGTGTATGTGATGATTGATGGTACTTGCTTATGAGTGTTTGAGTGAATTTGTGTCCATCAAATATTTGTTGTTGTTGCTGAAGCAAAGTAATTATAATTCGCACATAAAATAAGAAAATAGCAATACAAAATAAAACTAAATTTTCTTTCTTTCTTTTCACCTCTCTCTTTCTCTTTCTATTTATCTCTCTAATGTCGCTCTCTATGTATCACTCTCTAATTCTCACTCTTCCACTTTCTGTACTATTTATCATTCATGTTCATACATACAGTATACTTCTTTCCTCCTCTCTTTCTTCATCCTCTTTCTCTCTCTCTCTTCCTTCCACCCCCTCATCCCCTCTCTGCTATATAGTGTTAAACTGAATATTTGTGGTAAGGTAGATGTTTAAACGCCCTATATATGCATGTGTAAAATTGTGTGTTGGTTTATGGGGAGGAGGAGGGAAAGTGAAAGGGGGTGTGAAAACCTGTTTGTGTGTATATTTTTCATACCCAAGTGCAGGGGCGCCGGAAGTGTGGGGGGCAAACGTATTTTCGCCCCAAAAAGCCCCCCACCAAAAAAAAAAAAAGCAGTAAAGGAGTAAAAATGGTTTGTATTTTTTAACCAAAAATAAAATAAAAAATGAATTGAATCACATAAAAATTACATTCCATTCAAAGAAAAGGAGAGTAAACAGGAATTAAACTTCTTAAACATTCCTCAGGCCCCTATATTTAACAATTAATGGAGGATTTTATAATAGCGTTATGCGCATACGTGGAAATATTGTGAGAGGATGGAAAGCGTGTGTGTTTTTATTATAGGAGTGAAAAGTTATGAGCCCCTGAACACTGGCGTACTGATGGGGGGACAGTTACCCCCCAAATAAAATTCACACGTCGTTAATTTCTTATTCGATACCAGTAATATACAAATGTTGCTAAAATGATATGATTTTCCCGGATTTTTCTCAACTGCCAGTGTCACAAAATGAAGTATCAAAATATGCTCATCTGACCGTAAAACTGCCTAAAACTTGAGCTTACGGGGCTCCGCCTGGACCCACCAAGGGCCCTAAGGAGGGCCCCTGGATGCTCATCTGACCGTAATTAAATACCTAAAACCCTGAGCTTCCGGGGGCTCTGCCCCCTGGACCCCACCAAAAGCTCTAAGGATGGCCCCTGGAGGCTCATCTGACCGTATATGCCTAAAACCCCTGAGCTTCATGGGGCGCACGCCGTGCAACGCCTTATCGGGAACTTATGGTATCCTCTAAATGGCAAATAAAGTTGAGTGGGGAACTTATGGTTTCCTCTAATTTGCAAATACAGTTCTTGGTGGTTTTAATTTATATACCGGTATCTATTTACACCCCCTAGAATCCCGCGGATTTTCCGCGGGTCCTGCTAGTAATACTAATATTGCCAGAAAAAGGCAACTCTATATGTATCTAAAATCTTGTAAGAAATTACATTTGTTATCAGCCAGCTACATCATGTATTATGTAAGTCAGTATTAAGTGCTATCTTTTCATGGGGTTAGTGTATTTAGAGTAAATTCTAGTCTCTATAGACACTATAGATATACTAGTAGGTATTTTTTTATACAAATCAAATCAATTTCTTGCAATATAATCTTGCATTATTGTCGTCAATATACAAGTAATTACAAAATTAAAATCAATGCAGGTTTCAATGAATAGTCGAAAATTCATCAATTGTACCTGTTCTTTCATATACAGTACATGTGTAATGCATATTTGATAGATACTTTCATACTAATTATCTTATAAGCTGCTTAGTCTTGATATGAAATTGCCCATTTATAATTTTATGTTGGCAAGAATTGTTCTAATGTCACAATGTGATGTGGTATATTGCATCATTCAACAATGTACATTTATGTCCAATTAGTAGACTAAATCATGTACAGATATTGCACATAGTATTGGATTATGGTTCTTTAATAGATATGACCATATTCTGTTCAAGGGCTTCTGATGAATTCAGATCATTAGTTTAATGTCTAACATTAACTTATCCACTATAATGTTTTTACTATGCAAGGGAGGACAATGACCGAGCTAGATTTTTTTTTTTTTTCATTTGGAAATACTGAAACTGTATATTTGTAGAGCACTAACGATGCCTGTTATGGTTTGGTAAGTGTATGTAAAGTTATTTGCCGAGTTGATCATTATTTTATTATATTTGGGAGACATTTCCCCGTAAATTCCAAGGGAAAAATATCTTTAAATCATCACTATTTTTCTTCTTCTTTTGGGTATTGCCCCCTTTTACTTTCAGAAATATGTTAAAATGTTACATAGGACCGTTTACTTTAGGTATTCATCATTATGCGTAAAATATTTGTGTGAAATACCTCTGAATTTATATTAGGTACTTACATGTGCAGTGACAGTAGGTCTATGGTTATCACCCCAAGAAAATCTTGCACGAGCCAGTCAAAGTGACTCAGTAAATGGAAATGCATACTGCCCTCTGTAGTTCTTGAAATATTCTGTCAATTGCTTCCACCTGGTAGGCATTATTAATTCAGTCTTAGGCCTAAAAAAAAAAATTGATGACTTGGCGTAACGGGTCACTGAAAATTAGGGTAGGTAGGGCGATTTTTTTTTTTTTGGTTTTTTTTTGTTTGTTGTTGTTGTTGTTGACGTTGTTGCTTATATTTGCATACATGAAATTAGCCATTCATACACATACATACATACAGTGGCGTAGATAGGTCCTCAGACCTTGGGGATGATCTGATGAGAGGGGTAGACCACAATATGTTCAAATAACTTCACGCACACACACACACATATATGGACACACACATATATGGACACACACACTGTGTGAGCAAAGTGAGCACCAAATTTACCCGTGAACTGAACGCCATAGGACGCCATGTTGGGGATACAATCGCCTAGCGGTACTATGGCGTACCTGCCCGCTGCATGCACTCGGCGCGCGAGCTGGCCCAAACACGCCGCGGCAAAGCCCAGAACGAAAGCAACAAACATCCGGGTTTTCCCTACTGCGATATCGATATTTACGCAATCGCAATCGGATCAAAAAAAATAAAAAAGCGTAGGGTCGGCGATAAAAATAGGGTCGGGCGGGTTACGCCAAGTCAACAATTTTTTTTTTTAGGCCTTAGAGGCATGTTTCTATAAATATCCACAATGTACTGTAGCTGAGATAGCTAATTAACATAAATTTGGATACCTTGTGCATCAGGTAGGGTTAGGGTCAGTGCTGTGGCTTTATCAAGAAAGCTGCCTGTACTCCTGATTCAATAACGCCTATCCTCCATGCACCTCTCACATTGCTTTCATAGCTGAGTGGTTCCAAGGCTATATAGTAATGCACATCCATTATCATGTCAAGCAATTACACTGCTGTTGCCATGGCAGCGGTACACCACTCACAGATATTTGAATAGCATGCATTTGAGTGCTTTGTTTGCCTTGTGTACTGGCTGTATAAAAATCCCTGTTGAGAAAGAGTGTGTCATTTTGTTCTCACAGTGTAATAATACCTGCAAGTATGTACATGTAGGCCTTCTTGCAGATGATGCACTAGCTGTTTAAAATTGCAAATTAGTTTTTATTTGAATAAGCTGAACATTAAGTTGCTATTTTAAATCTAACGTCAGTATCTCCAAACCTGAATTTTAATTGTTATGTGTTAAATTATTTTGATTACTTCACTAAAGTTTCTCCCTCTTCTTTTTTTTCAAGCTTTATCTTGTTCGTCCTTTTTCATTTCCCTGTCTTTTGTCAACTCCCTTGTTGAATTTTTGTGCAATGTTATTCCTACTTTGTATAATGCATATATTACTGGTTCTGTATTTCATCTAACCAATTTTCAATGTATTGTATTGTAATGTAATTTTTAATCTTTCGTGAATTCAATTTGTTTCAGCCTTTGGCTGCTATTTTGAATGTATGTTTTTTTCATCAATAAACCAGTTCAAATCAAACATTGAATATAAGGTAAACATTGAATGAATAAGCCATATGTTATGAAAAGGCAAGATATATAACATTAAAATTGTAGTGTACAACTATTTACATGAGGCAAGGTCATATGTGTACCTATACAAGGAGATATATGTGCACATATGTGCTATCATGTAATGTGTTAATTTTGTTGTTGATTCGAAATCTGTTCAGTAAAATAGTACAAATTAACAACTTAAACTTAAAGTACAAATCTCTGTAAAAAAAAAAAGTTGTGCTTGTATCATTGCATGTGAATATTCACTTTATCTTCAAATTGGCAACATGATAGTATTAATGTGTCTTTTCCCTTGTTTGCTGTTTCTATGGACAGAAGCAAATGCAGGTCCTCAATTCATGATTTTTCATCTGCTTTGTATTGACATACACAACCAATTCAGACTCAGCTATGCTCTGTGTACGGTTGCATTGACTAGTCTTCCCACAAGTTATTTACTTTTATCCAGAGTGCATTTAAAGTAATTTTATAAGTTTTTTATTAGAAGTAATATTTACAGCTCTTATTTTGAATATAGTGGCATGGATCACCTAACATACAGAGTATTAAAGAATGAAGAGCTCTACAAATTTAATTTGTTACATGTGTTAGAAATGTTTAGTTACTTTGTTTTTAAAAAATAAATTAGTGATACATAATATCATCTAAGTAGCAGCGAACCAATTTGATTGGCTTATTTAGGAATCTCCTAATACAGGACTGCTGGTGTAATAATAATAATAATAATAATAACTAGAAAAGTAATTCGTCATCAGGACGAATTAGGTGATCTGTCTTCAATTCTTATGATCATGCTAATCTTCAATTCAATGATCCAATTTAATGTTGTTAATGTAAAATGATGTATTAAGATATGAACTGATGAATGAAGTACTGATGAACTGATAGATTGAACTGATGTGAAATGAACTGAATTGATGAGCTAAACTGATGAACTGATGAATGAACTGATAGATTGAACTGTGACCTGAACTGAAGTGATAACTTAACTGATGAACAAAATATTGAGAAATGATTATGATCAAAATCATGATCATAATGAAATTTAATGAAAATATAGATATAGAGAAGGAGAGAGGGAGACGAGTTATTGACATGTAAAAATACATGAGCTGGACCGAGGGAAGAAAGAGGAATCAGAATGCATACACTTTGAAGGAGAGAGGACATGGTAGGGGTGAAATAAGAATACAAAGGGCAAAATAAAGAGCTAGAGGTAATTAAAGAAAATTACAATAGATATCGGAGGGAGAACGAGAACCAGAGGCCGGGAAAGGGAGAGGGTGAGAGAGTATACAATGAGAGGCAGAGACAGAGGGAGCTAGGCAGAGCAAGAGAGGGAGACAGAGATAGGGAGAGAGTAAAAGAGTAGAGAGAGAGATGCAATGAGAGAGCAAGAGAAGGATAGAGGGCAGATCAAGAGAGGGGAAGGGAAACAGAGCAACAGAGAGCAAGAGAAAGAGATGCAATGGAGAACGATGCTTTTAATATTTCCAGCATAAATAGAATTGAATATTTACTATATTATAGAGAAAGAGAGAAGTTATAGACATGTAAACAATTCTATGTCCGCGGGAGAGACGTAAAGATTGCATATACCTGGGCTGAATTACTGGAAAGTATAAACGTCTGGGAAGGAGACTAAACATCATGAAAATGGGATGATTTGATATATTCCAACAGACTTGGGAGATTAACCCTATAGGTTTAATACACGACAAGGAATCAGATTTCCCATAGGGTTGTACTCAAACGATTGACATTCTTCTCCCATAGATATAACACGCAAAATTAGGCATTTTATTACATTGTGATTATATATGATAATATGTTATAATAGTCGAAGAAGATCATAAAATCAAATTTAAAACGACGGCAAAAAAAAAAAAAAAATGACCCACCAGGAATCGAACTTGGGTCGCCGGAATGGGAGGCAAGTGCTATGACCACTATACCAAAATAATCCACATAGACATTACACGTGAACGGAAAATGGAATTCTCAAATCCCACTTTGCAAGTGAAATATGAGCATGATCCCGGCATCTGATCGAAAAATAAAGGGCACACTTGTGATAGCTTATTGTCTCAGCTACAACATACTCAAAGCTCAGCGAAAACAAAGCTAAAACGACGGAGATATTGCTCGCGAAAGACGGGAATGTAGAATCCAGTTTAGGAAAAAGTCATGTCCCATAGAGAATACACGCAAAATGTGAAAAATTGACATGCCTCCTTTAATCGCAAAAATACGTCATGATGCCTTTGTCAAAATGAAAAATCGTGTTGACTGCATTTGTAGAGAATTGTCTCAGCTAGAACATATCAAAATTTGGAAGAAAATCGATCAATATTTACAGAGATACAATCAATTTTCCAAAAATATGCTGACGTCATAATATGCAAATTGAAATTTTGAGTTCGGAGGCCATATGATGACGTCATGAGTTGATTGAGGGTCAAATGAGACATGAAATCATATCTCCGACTCATAATCTATCCAAATATGAAAAAAATTGGGGTATCCATCCATTCTGAAGAGTTACAATGAGTTTTGTATAGGCATGTTTTTGCCTATGTATTGTGGATAGAGATAGCGCGGGCCGCGGGTGCTGTTATACTTTGACGGACGCTCATTGCGTTATTACTGGTCAGAAAAAGTTAAACAAGGTATCAAAATGCTTGGAAAAATGTGCCAAATATGATGACAGAAAAATTTGGTGATTTGATGTTGTAAAATGCCAATACGCGAAAACGCGCGCATAAGTGCGCGCGCAAATTTTGAAAATGCTTAAAATGGCCTGAAACGTGTGCAAACAAAATTTGGGACGAATTGGAGCATTTTGAAATTTTGATGCGCGTACGCGCGTCGAGGTGCGCACGCGATTTTGTCGACATTTTTGTTGACCTTTGACCTAAAATTGATGTATACCAAATATGGTTGATTTTTGATGACTCGTTATCGAGATAAGATAATGACCTGATGTTTACAAAATGGCGCCTGGATGACGTCACGATGACCCCATGACCTTGAGAAAGTTACTAGAACTTGATATTATAGGGCCTGATGACTGACAGAAATTGAAGGAAAATGACCATGTCGATTTCGAGTAAACGTTTACACAAAAAAGTGTACGGATGAAATAAAAATAAATAAATAAATAAATAAATAAATAAATAAAGAAAGAAAATTCTGACGAAATCAATAGGTGATCTGTCAATGACAGATCACCTAATAAAAACGGTGATTATAAGATCAGTTGTCAACAATTATCTGTTGATACCTGAACTGTCTATTGTTCACAATTGCACAATATATATATACAACAACAACAAAAGTATCTTGTAGTGATTGGTACCCTTTATAAACTGATGATTTGCAGGTGAAGTACTATTCACTCTACCAAAAAATGACGAACCAAAGAATGCCCATATAAACAGCATTATATTTGACAATGGCAAAAGGAGAACAATATATTCTAAATGAATAATAGCCAGATAGAAACTCTGAAGTTGATATTTAATGGAAATTGATTCTGCCTAAATTTGTCCTACATTTATCAAGAAAATACTTGTTGACATCGATCAACAGTGTATTGCTTTTACATATGTACTAGTACTTGAACTGATAATGTGTTGCCTGAACATTCCAGACATAAATTTACTTAGGATTTACTACCGGTATGTCGTATGAGATCAATGGCAAAGGCTCTCTGCATGAAGTTATCTCCTTTTGTAAATGTGGCTGTAGGAATGGAAGAAATTAGTTGGAGGGACAGTGGGGTCACCAACAAAGAAGTGCTGGATTGAGTGAATGAACAAAGGCGCTTGAGAAAACAATCTGGAGACGGAAGAAAAACTTGATAGGACACATCTTATGGAGGATAACATACTCAGGGACACCTTGGAAGGGAAGATGGATGGTAATTAACAGGGAGAGGGAAGACCATGAATTGGGATGGTGTCGGACTTTAATATAGGTATAGACCAGTTTTGGAAATGCCCCTCTCTCAAAAAATGAAACGGAAGCTCTTATTACCAATCATGTGAAAGAATATGTTTTGACTAATACCTGATGATACAATTTTGCGGGGAAACCGCCTACTAATTGATATATTTGGTAAATTATCATATCAATCCGGACTGGATAAATATCGCGTAGTCCCATATACATCTTTCTGTGTGCAGTGCTTGTAACCTTACCACAAGACTGGGCCAAATTTCTTATCATTTTGATGATTCCAGAACCTTGCAGTACACACCAATACTTATATGCTAGATGATCAACGTTTTCTGATCGATTCCACAACGTTTCTTTAGCAATGCAATCGCAAGACCAGAACTGGTCTATACCTTTAAGGCCATTAAAAAAAATATTCATGTTTAGCGTCCCTGCCCTCTTCCTTTTTTTTTCAAAATTTGTTTTCAATTTGTTTTTTGTTTTTTTAAATCTTAATGAAAAAACATGAAAAACATCCTGCTAAAATGGTCTTTTTCTGAATTAAAAAAAACAAAAACATAAATGCTGGCGGCCATCTTGAAAAATAGCCTGACTGGCTCTCCAGCCAGTCCAAAAAAAAGGGCCTCCTCCTTCCTATTTTTCAAAAAGGCAGGACGCTAAACATGTTTTTTTTTTAATGGCCTAATAGATGACAGATCAAACATAATGAAGAAGGCTAAAGATAGAGAGGAATGGAGAAGGAACTAAAGAAGGCTCTGGTGTGTGGACCTGCCTTTGGCAGAACACCTGAGAGAGAGAGAGAGAAAGAGAGAGAGCAATATTTCTTTTCAAAATGTTCTACCCCCCGCAGAGCACATTAGAAATCTCTTATTGTTCATTTATAGTTTGATCATATTAGATCAATGGTGGGGAAGTTTGATGTGCAATTCTCTACTCCATGTCTATCAAACTTTTTGCTTGAAATATTGAGAATTACATTTTTAAGAATCATTTCTTATCTGTTGTCAGAAGAATGGAAGCACAGGTATGTACTGAGTATAAATTGCAAAGAAATCTGATGAAAAGTTTGGGGCCATAATGCATCGGATGGTAAAGGCAAGGTCCTATAGCCCCGTTTTGATCGTAAAGAAAGAACACTTGATTCAAATTGTATGCACAACTTTTCAATGGTTTAATACACTGAAGGACTAGAAGTTGAAGGCCTTTCCAGTGTAGGAAAAGCAATGTATTTAGTTTTTCTGACTATTTATGATAATTCTAATAGGGGAATGCATTTTAGTCACTATTTTACAATGTTAGACAGAGAAGGACAGAGAGAGAGAGAGAGAAAAAAAAAAAAGGTGGGTATAAGGAGGGCAAGAAGTCATACTTAGCCTTGCGATATATAGGTTTCACAGAGTTTTTGACAGATGACAATAACTAACTTGTTGAGAAGCTTCTTGAGATCCTTTTTAAATGCTAGTTTTTGCAATTTTTTTAGTTTGTTTTATACTAAGAATTAAATAAAGGTTAACCTATTTATTTGTGAAAAACTAAAAGTGTATTAAAGTAAAGCCTAATATATAAAATCATGTGAATACTTGTTTTGGGTGTTTATGACTAATCTATATTAGACTTAAACTCTTATTTAAAGTAATAGTCCACTCCAAAAATAACTTACTTTCAATAGAAGCAGAAAAATCAGACAAACCAATCAAAAAAAGTTTGAGCAAGATCGAATAAGTAGTAAGAAAGTTATGAATTTTTGAAAAAGTATGTAAATCTATGGAACAATGGAAATCACTACACAAATTGCCAATTTGGTTATCAGTTTGTGACGTCATGTCCTCACTATTTATCAATTGCTTGATATAGTTTAATCCCATTAATTTCCCTTTTTATCCCCCAAAACTTGATTTCCCCATGCCTTTGCCCAGGTTACAAGATTTGTATCATATTGCGTGAATGACATTTCACAAAATTGCTCCTGGTTCGCCTTATTTAATTCTTGGAGGTGTATAGATTGTTGGGCCACAATGTTTTTTAAAGTGGGTCACCACATTTTGCTCCTAGTAGCAAGACAGTATCAGCAGTTTGCTTGAGGAAAGCATCATCTTTTTACAGTGTGAGTTGTGCACATCATTTTGTTTATGCACAAGACCTATCTTACCTGTCACAATCATGACAGGTTTGGCCTGCTTAATAATAAATAAGTAAATAAGACTTGAATTATATTATATTAAAGATTAACCCTACACAAATGGTTTGCCATTGGCATTGCTCTGTGCATCTGAAATTATTATTCTGTGGTTCTAACAATGATTTGTTTTTAGTACAAAGATCAGCACTGGTGACTTTGATAATGATAATACCTGTTTTTTAAATAAATGGGAAACAACATATATGTACCAACAAGAAATTTGTAACCGAATCCTAGAGAAAATAGAAAAGTATGACAATGCCCATCGTAAAATTGCCGTGTTCGAATCTGCTCGCTTGTCAAATCCAGTCACTGTGTATATGCAGTATTCCAAATGTTTGATTAGAGAGAGGCAGATTTCAAATCCTTTTTTTTCTTTCTGAGGACAGAATACAAGGGCCCTAAGATGAATTGGAAGCTTTATTGTCAGGACAACCAGATGTGTAATCTAGCTTGTTGGAACCAACCCTTTTCAGTTCTAAACAGTTTAATAGAGAATAGAGATTACAGCTTCTCAGTTTGTAATTCAATGAAAGGGTCTAGCCATAGATAGGCTTGACTGGCCTGGATTTGTTTGCTACTGTGTTAGCACAAAACTCTCCTTGTGTTTGTTTGACTTTTTCGTCTTCTTGGACTTGAATAGAGATTAGACCTGCTGGTTGGGTAAAGTACCAGAAAACCCATGTCTTGGGTCTAAAGTCTATCTACAAGAATGTTAGGGCCAGTAGTTCTTTGATAAATGATAGTGTTTGGTGAGGATTGTATATATATGGTTTGCAATGCTGGTGTGTATAGTCACAACAGTGTAAAGTTCTACACATGTAATCATGTTGGATTTATAATTGGAGTACTCCAGATCGAGAAATGCAACAGCTTATTTAGTATATTTTGGAGAGAGGAATTAGTTTATAACTTTCACATTCACAAGTGAGTATATGCATGTGTGTATCAAGAATTATCCCACTGTAGATTTTGTGTGAATTAGAATATTGCTTTTTTGTAATCATATATGCATATATGTAGTGTCCACAAATATTTGATTTTATTGTACTTATATGTGCTTCAAGTTTTCTACCAGTCCCAGCCAATAAAATTTGTTCATTAATAAATAAAAGCACTCAGAACAACATCGATGTGCCTTTCAATCGTTCTAAAAGCATGCATGTATCACAGCTAAGCTTGTTGGGAGTCAACTTTGTCATGCTTGATGTGAGTGGATACAGCCCTACACCATCATACATGCAGATCAACGAAGGTCCAACGCGATCAGATCAATAGGATTTAAACAGACCAAAAATACTGCATTAGAATTTATAAGAGACTGCAACATTCAAAATTACTGTAAAACAGTACTTTGCTTTGACAAACAATACTACATCCATAACATCTCACAGAAATAATGATATGTGAGCTAGGAGCTACACATGCACACAATTATAAGGAATATATATAGTATTGTTTATCAAAGTGAAGTATTAATTGTTACCGGAGACCGTTCAGTGTGTGAATGTATACATGTTTTGATGAAAATTTAAATTGTTCAGGATCAATCTGATAGGTGTTAATCAAGGGGCAAATCACAAGAAGATTAAGGAGAAATCTTTGTGCTTGAAAATAGACAATAGAACCTTCACTAAGATCTGGCATTGTGTGTTATGCCTGGCTTGGCTGCGGTTTCACCACAGGTCTTGATGATGCAGCAGAAGCGTACGTTGACATTGTTATTTGCTACGCTTCATTTGAGTCAGAAATCAATATCACAGTTGACTTCTACCATATGGACTTCCTATTCATGCTCTTTACTAGATACATACATGTACATGCATACATAGATTCATATTGATGGAGCTCATACTGGTACAATAGTTGGTCACATAAACGGTAAGAATAGTTCATTGTGGTTTGGGCATTTGCCTCGTACATGTAACTCAGCTCAGGTATCCAGAAGTGGTATGTACAATTTTGACACCTTCATAAAGATTCTGATTGAGCAATTTTGTGTATTATACAATGGGAGATACTGTGCATATTTAATTTAAATGAAAGATTTGACAAAATGCATCTACTTCCTGTTCACTACATTTAGGACTGACATGTGTGTCTTGAAAATGTCAGAATTGTTTGACATGCATATCTGATAATTAACAGTTTGATTATACCATGCGCAAGCTCGATCCATTATATTCTACAGTGGAGTTGAGCTATAATAACACAAGTTAACTTTATGATGTATGGAACATATGTCTTAATTACAAACCAAAGTTGATTATTATACTAATAGAAGAGGACTGTAGAAAATCTCAAAATATCTGGTATAAATTGACAGTATCTGCAAAATCATTGCTCGCAACACTGGTATCCTTAGCAAATTAAGACACTTCCTACCCCTTTATATTTTGTTATCCTTGTATTCCACGTTTATTCTTCCTTTACTTGAATTACGCCTGGGGTCAGTGCAGCAACTTCCAAAATTAATAGACTCTTTATATTACAAAAAAGTGTGATTCATATTATTAATAATGCAGATTTCCGGGCACACACAAATAATCTTTTCTAAATAATAACATATTGAAAATTAAAGACTTTTCAGCTTGGACAGTTAATGTACAAGCTGTTAGCTCAACACTAAACAATACGTGCCTTCACGCGGTTGTTTCACCGCAAAGCATGCCGGGACAGATTACTAGTACGGCAGGAGATTTTCACCTGCTGCGATCAGCTGTTCCATTGCCAACAACAGGATTTTTATCCCTTCGTATCGACATAATCTTGGACAGGATGCGTTATTCTGCAGTGATTTTCTTTCATTCCAGTATCATTTGTACAGTAAGAAACCAAAGTTTGTGATTGTGTATTGTTATGACAATCCTTCAAAAAATAAAGCTGATAATACAAAGTAAAGTGGGCTAATCAGAGTGGGTTCCTTGGTATGAATATGTAGTCCCATATGTTCAAATGTGTGTGTGTGAAGTTTGGGTCGGTGGTTTGCCTTTTTAAGCTGCTAAACTTTTGTGTTTTAGGTTGAAGGATCGTCATAAAAATACATAATCACAGACTTTGGTTTATTACCGTACAAATGATACTGGAATGAAAGAAAATCACTGCAGAATAACGGATCCTGTACAAGATTATGATGTCATGTTGATTCGACAGGATAACAATATCCCGTTGTTGGCAATGGAACAGCTGCTCGCGGCGAAGGTGAAAATCTAATGCCGTACTCGAAATCTGTCCCGGCATGCCTTGCTTTGAAACAACCGTGAAGGCACATATTACCTTTGCCTTTTAATGATATGTTAGTAAAAAATGATTCCATTCATAGTTACTTCACTCGCCAGGCGAGCTCTTTTCATCTACCATTAAATAGAACATTGATCGTTTGCACAAAAGACATTTGCTTTTTAATACAGGTCCAAAACTGTGGAATTCTCTTTCAAATGATATTATACAGTGTAATTTGATACAAATTTTCAAAATGTGACTTAGAAGCTTTCTTCTGAATAGTGACTAGGCTATTGCATTCCCCAATCAAATATAATTTGTAGTGTGACTAATTTATGCAACTTTGATGTTTATGTAACTTTTATTGTTTCTGTTTTTTGTATCAGTATATTTATCATTGTTTTGCGTTTAAAAATGATTTTTGTATTACTGTATTAGTTATTGATATTGTTTTTTTCTTCTTCTCATAAAATACTAATTCATAATAATTACTTTTACAGGGGGGCCTATACACCCTACAAGCTCTGCTTTTTATTTGTGCAAATTGATCTTTATGTATATTAATATGTGAATATGTAAAAATGTACATGTACCATCATTGTAAATATGAAAAATTGAAAGAGGAAAAATAAATAATTGAATTGAATTGAATTAAGAGAAACCTGTGCTACAGGATAGTAACTATAACTGAATAAAAGCTTAGCCAAATCTTATCCACCAAAATACTTTTCCCCCCATCTCTCCCTTTTCTCTATCTCTCTCCTTGTTCTCTCTCTCTCTCTCTTTCTCCCTCTCCCTCCCCCTCTCTCTCTCTCTCTCTCATTCTCACTTCCTCTCCCTTTCCCCATCTCTTTTCTACTCCCTCTCTTTTCCAATGTATTTCATCTTCTTGTCATCTTTACATGTGTTTGCACGTCCAGGTGAAGGAGCTCATAGAGAGCTTGGATACTGAGAGGAAAAGACGATCATCCTATGAAGGCACAATCATCAAGTTAAAACACCTGTTGGATACAAATCGAAAAACCATCTCCACTATCGAGGTAATGAAGCATATTTTATGACACATTTCAAGTGGCGTATTTTGTAAACAGGAATGATATAGTGCTGAAGAACATACAGTGTACAGATGTGTTCTTGGAAATCAATCAATTAGGCTTCATATTGAAACTTTCTTTTGGACCCTTAAATAACTAGTTGTTCTTGATAATTGAAATCACTGTGGCTTATTTAAAAAAAGGGGACCATGCAGACTCTTGAGAAAAAATTACAAAACCCAAAAGTTTACCTGCCATTCTTTGGATTATGAAGAATATAGCATGAAAATCATGCATGTGAGCGCATATGGATGCATCGACTAGTCTATGCACAAGTCATGTTTACATTCATAGAGAATGTATTTCAACTAAAATGTATCTTTATAGAATTAAACTGAGAAGCTCATATTTTGAATATATAGAGAATGGCAGGAAGGCACCCTAACGTACAGAGCAAAAAAATTAAAGGCGAATGGTACCCTTTGATATTGAACCATAACAGTTTGAGGAACGACTGTCACAGCTCAAGTTACAGGTATACACGATATCATGCAAAGTGAAATGCTTGATTTTATGTAACAGAAAGAAAAAAACTCTTTTTATGAAAAACAAGTAGTAGCCTAAAGATGTATATGTACATGTGCATCTATTTTCATAACAAATTCAGAAGGTTTTGACTGTACAGTGTGTGTTAAAGCTGAAAGCCATGATGCGCTTGTTATGTATGTATTAAGTTTCCTATTTATGCTCTTCTAAAAGGAAAACAAAAAATTGGTACACGTATCTTTCATTGAGGAATATAGGTTGTTAGTTTTGCATCAAATTCACATGTGGTATGCCCTCACCATAGGGCTGGTCAACAAGTGCCTCCCTTTTTGTTTATTGTCCCTACTGTCATGCATGTAACCTCAATGGTCTAGAACTCTTTGGTTTGTGACTAATTTGGTGCTTGTGCTAAGTTGATAATAATCTTGACCAACTTGGATACCACAACAGGTTGCCAAAACAAGCAATGTGACCAGTCTGTAAGCAGGGAACTTCTCAAAAACCTTACTCTAATGACACCATGGAGCTACATTTACCTAATATGCAGAATAAGTGGGTTAAAAAATAATGTAAAATGAAGTTACATCAAAGATTTAGTAAGCTTTGTTTCCATCTCTTAATGCTAAATGGCTTCAGTAGGATGATCTTGAAGAAAATGGTAATGAAATATCTTAGTTAATTTGGATATTTCAAGTTCCATTGCGCTGAAAAACTAACCATCTAAACTTGATAAATACATTGTGAATATGTCTACTCCACATAAGATGATGTTATCAAGTCGACTTTTCAGAGAGCTGTTACTCCTCTGACAGACACTAAGATGTTATATGTAGTTGATACTATTGAAATCGATATTACTATTGTAATCTATGGCTTATAAGCTTTCTGTTGATATATAATTCACTTCCGACAGGGTCTTTAGCATAAAAGTTGGATGGTTATATTATAGGCATATAACTTGTACTAGAATACTATTGTGCCATTGTGTTAAAGCCGAGAAAGAAATGTAAATGTAGCTTACAACGGCAAAATTTTAAACTTATTTAACAAGACTAGAAGCAACAGAACCAAAGAAGCTATTAAAACAACTTGTACAAGATCTCGTCATGATTTAAGGCAAAAGATATTCAAATTGCAATCACACTGTTTCAAAATGCAGCAATCGCCTCTTTTTTTCCTTGATGTTTATTTTGACAGTTGCTTATTTCATGAGCAAAATCACGCAAATACCTGGGTATTCACTTGAGAATATTAACAGGTGAACACTTACCCTAAAGAAAGTTAGAAAAGACTCATATTTAGTATGTCTTATTTGGATGATTTTTTTTCTTCTTTGCTGTACAGGAGGAGAAGGAAGCATTGAATGTTGAGAAGAAATCTTTGGAACAGAAGTTTGAGCTGCTGAAGAAGGATGTGCAGGAATTCAAAGCCCATGAAAAACAAACAGTGACAAAACCAGTAAGTCCATTACATTTAATATGTTTTCTTTCTGAGAATGCATGAGCATGAAATGTTTACTTTGGCTGAGTTTTTAGCTCATCCGGCCCGAAGGGCCCGATGAGCTTATGCCATGGCGTGGCGTCCGTCGTCTGTCCGTCCTTCCGTCCTTCCGTCTGTCCACAGTTTTCAAAATGCTTCTTCTTCGTTATTTTTCAACCGATTTTGATTCTGATTGTTTCATATGATAGGGCTAGGAGGGGGATTTAAAACTTCTACACAGAATCGTGAAATTCATTATCTATGCTAATTTATGCAAATTTATTCGAAATCACAAAAAATGCTTCTTCTCCTTCATTTCTCGACCGACTTTGATTTGGTTTGCTTTATCTGGTAGAGCTAACTTTGGTACACTAAACTTCTACACAGAATTTTAAAATTGTTCTCTATCAATTAATTATGGTAATTTATGCAAATTTATTCCAAAAATAACAAAAATTGCTTCTTCTCCCTCATTTCTTGACCGATTTTGATTTGGTTTGCCTTATCTGGTAGAGCTAAATTTGGAACACTAAACTTCTACACAGAATTTTGAGATTTTGCTCCATTGATTATTTATGGTACTTTATGCAAATTTATTCCAAAAATAATAAAAAATCACAAAAATGCTTCTTCTCCTTCATATTGTGACCGATTTTGATTTGATTTGATTTATATCATAGAGCTAACTTTGGTACACTATACCTCTACGCAGAATTTTAAAATTTTTCTCCATTAATTAATTCGGTAAGTTATGCAAAATTTATTCCAGAAAAAACAAAAATTGCTTCTTCTCCCTCATTTCTTGACCAATTTTGATTTGGTTTGCCTTATCTGGTAGAGCTAAATTTGGAACACTAAACTGCTACACAGAATTTTGCTCCATTGATTAATTATGGTAATTTATTCAAATCTACTTACGTAGCACTCGAACCCCCTCCGATTTCGACCCTTACAACACGCAAGTCAATACGGAATTTTGTCGTTCCGAACACCATGGAGGCATTCCAGCGAGAATACGGCCACTTGGACTAGGACAGCTAGAGACAGAAGAGAATGGAAATGCTATGAGGAGGGCTTTGTCCAACGTCTGGATGAACTATAGCCCGATAGATAGATAGATAGATTCAAATCTATTCCAAAAATAACAAAAAATGCTTCTTCTCCTTCATTTCATTTTTAAAGTTTTGTGCAAAATATTAGGATGATTATTTGCAAATTTGATCCCTCACAGAAAACACTTGATTTGTGGATTAAAAAGAGGAGAAAAGAGAGGTTGAAAATTAAATGTTCAGAACTCATTTTGTTTTCAGCAAAGCGCTACTTCCGGGCGCTACTAGCGCAAGGCCAGGATAGGCCTAGGCATGGCAATCACACTGCATACCCCCCCTTGCACACACACTTTGGATAAGTAGAACTATGGTAGTAGGGTCCATGGTAGAACAATGCTCACAGTTATTGTTTATGCTGGTGGCCCAATCTGGCAAAAATATAACAATTTTATAAATGATAGGAAATATCAAGAAATGATGACTATTTATACCTCTGTCCTTTTCTTATCATAATAAAAGGTGAGTATGTTTACATTTATCTCTTACTAACGCTAAGTTCGAGTCCTCCTTGTCATAAAACTATATATTTTTCAACCAATTTTCATTCCATTTCCTTTAGTTTCTATTTAATCTTGTACAGCTAAATGAAATGATGTCCCTTCCAGGTCATCAAATTTTTATTTTTTGACCAGTTCAAAAGTGTACCACATAAAATTTACGATATTTGTTGTTGCGAGATGCGGATGAGCGCTACGTCATTGACGTTCTGGTTTAAAACTCCATTTCAAGAGGAACTACCTAAAAGTTGTTCTTGATAATTAATCATGGAGCAGATAAGTTGTCCGAATCACTATCTTGCTGAAAAATTACACACATGTATATGCATGTATATTCTAATCTATTGCTGGTATTACTACATAAAATCCAGATCAGTTATTTTTTGGAGCCTATACACCTCCTGGAGATCAACAGTCTCCATGCTATTCATATATTTTTTTTTTACCAGGAACCTACGCCTACCTGAAGTTAGCATGCATCACCATACCAAGATAAAATGGTTAGATTTTGGGGATAAATAGGTCAAAGTTCTAGTGTCATAAAGATTAATTTACATGAAATTTCAGCATCTTTAATAGTCCCATTATCCCAATGTCTCAAGAACGATTTGAACTTCAAACTTGGGATTAGTATGCATCACAATCGTGAGACAAAGTAAGTAGATTTTGGGTTAAGAAGGTCAAAGGTCGCCAAGCCAATATACATGAAATTATAGGGTTCCTAACCTTGTTATCACCATATTGATAGCTATGTTAGCTGGGAACTTAAAACTGGGAACTTAAAACTGGGAATTAAATATACATTACCATAGGCATAGGGAGACATTGTCAGATCATCAAGTCAAAGGTCATAAAGATCAAATGACATGTAATTATCTAGGCTTTTTGTTTTTATCATGATATTTCAAGAATTATTCTAGCCATGATTTTAACTGAGTTTCAATAGAGGCATATTGGAGAGGTCATGGAGGCCATTTAATTTTGTCTTTTAATACGTTTTTGTCTCGCCTGCATAGCAAAAGCGATACATAGGCGCCGCTTTTCTGGTGGCGGCGGAGGCAGCATAAGCATTAAAAACTTAACCTAAGGTTAAGTTTTTGAAGCCTTAATATAATTTAGAAAGTATAGTTCTTAATCAATGAAACTATGTTTAAAGGGTTATCATGTGAGTAGAATTTCAGGTCACAAGGCCAAGGTCAAAGGCCATTTCAGGTCAACAAACTTAGACTATGTTGTGGCATCATCATCAAAAAACTTAACCTGAGGTTAAGCTTTTGAATTTTTAATATAATTTTGAAAGTATACATTCCTGTTCCATGAAACTTAAACATAGGGTTTATAAAGTATCCCCAATTATGTGAGTAGAATTTCAGGTTGCAAAGTCAAATGTCATTTCAGGCCTGCAAAATTAGACTTTGTTGTGGCATTAACATCAAAACTTAACCAAAGGTTAAGATTTTGAATTTTTATCATAATTTTGAAAGTATACATTGCTCTTCCATGAAACTTAACATAGGGTTTATAAAGTATCACCAATCATGTGATTAGTCTTTTAGGTGACAAAGTCAAGGTCAAATGTCATTTCAGGTCTGCAAACTTAGACTTTGTTGTGGCATCAACATCAAGATTTTGAATTTTTAGCATAATTTCAAAAGTGTTTGTTCAAATTCCATGAAACTTGTACCCAAGGGTTATCAAGTATCACAAATCATATGACACAAATTCAGGTCCAAAGCATAAAACTTACCATTGATGGTAACTTTGCCATCAATGGCAACTACTTTGGTAACAGGGCTCAACAGCCAATCAAAATCAAGGTATCCATAGTTGTTACCATTAATGGCAAAGTTACCATCAATGTTAAGTTTTTATGCAAGGGGCCCAGGTCACAAAGTCAAGGTCAAAGGTCATTTTAGATCAGTTGACTTGGATTATATTTTAATAAATCAATTTTTGTTATTTGTTCATATTTTATGAAAGTTATCAATCTTGGTACAAATAATAGTAAATA
>CP137682.1:7097814-7135692 GCA_037976565.1 Mesocentrotus franciscanus | reverse complement strand
TTCATGAAAGTTATCAATCTTGGTACAAACAATAGTAAATAATTCTTCTGATGATTCTTGGTCAATATTCACTTCAAAATGCTGATTAGATCCAGAGGATTTCCTTTTTTGGAGGCCTGCTAATGGGCCCCCCTGCCTATAAATAATGTCCCTTCTTCAATTTTTCATCATATCAAATCGCGTAATGCAGGCGAGACCACCGAGAGCGTTTCCTTGTTTGTTATTGAAAACAAGCATTAAATATTGATACTTTTATATAAAAACTTAAAATTTTCTATCTGGGATATGTTTTATAAGCCAACTAATAAACAATTATAATAGTTCTGTGACCTTGACAAAATGTTCAACATTATCATTAATGAAAGCTTTCCAATAATGTAGCTTAGTAACAGCGTGACTCTAGCCATTTCATTCTTTCCGTCTCGTTCCTATAGCAACCAGAGAAGAGGAAACTGTTTGTTGGTAGGTTATCACCAGATGTGAAGGAGGATGATATCTATCAGTACTTTGCCAAGATAGGAGAGGTCACAGATGTATTCATTCCCAAAGAATTCAGAGGATTTGCCTTCGTTACATTAGAAAATGCTCAGATTGCACAGAGTCTAATCGGCCAGGATCATATCATCAATGTAAGTCTTTTTTGCTGGTTACAAGTGTGAAAGGTTACTTTTGTTTTAGAGATCTAGTTTTACATTGACAGATTTTGATTTGACTGGGGACTGGGGAGTCATATAAAGTAACAAATATGTCAAATAACAGGGAGGCAGTTGTGAAAACATGGCTATACCTGTATGTAACTAATATTAGTCATCGTGGAATAATTTGAGAATACAGCCAGTCTGTAAAATCAGAACTAAGATTGTGATCAAATTAATTCTCTTTTTTTAATGTCTCTACAGGGTAACAGTGTTTTGATAAACTATGCTGATCCCAAGAATAAGCAAGGGCAGAACCCTCATCAGCAAGGCGGAAGGCCCCCATTTGGTGGCAGAGATGGTGGTGGTAAGTAGCAGAATATACAATATAGTTTGAACTTCCTTAAGATCTGACTCATTATAATGATGGAAACGTGATACGCTTCACATTTCTCTATCTTCTAACACCGAGCTTAGTGAATACACTAAGGAACTTTGTTGTACGCAGTTGTTAATTATTGCTAATCTAGTCATAGATGTGCATTTTTAGAGAAAAAAAAAGTGTGGTATGCAGTAGGTCGGTTGTGCAGACTAGCAAAATATTCATGAAAGAAAAAGAATATATGCATGTAATGTCTTGGAAATCACTTTTATTTGAAAGCCCAACTCACATTATTTTTTCTTTGCACCTGTAAGGTTCGATATCTTATCTTTTGTTCTAATTACTCAGCTATAGGGTATTTTCCTTCAAAATCTTTAAAGATAAAGACCAGTTCTGGTCATGCGATTGCATTGTGAAAGAAACGTTGTGGAATTGATCAGAAAAGGTTGATCATCTAGCATATAAGTATTGGTGTGTACTGCAAGGTTCTGGAATCATCAAAATGATAAGAAATTTGGCCCAGTCTTGGTAAAGTTACAAGCACTGTACACAGAAAGATGTATATGGGACTACGCGACCACGTGCGCGATATCTATTTGGTCCCAATAGATATAATAATTTACCAAATATATCAAATAGTAGGCGGTTTCCCGACTTTCTCTGCAAAATTTGTATCATCACGTATTAGTCAAAACATATTCTTTCACATGATTGGTAATGAGAGCTTCCATTTCATTTTTTGAGAGGGCGTTTCCAAAACTAGTCTTTACCTTTAAACATTCATAATACTTTTACATGTACATGTCTGTTCTATTTAAAAGGTTTCACCCAAGGAGGGCGTGGTGGATACCAGAACGAGTACTTCAGGAACAAGCAAGGTGGTGGTGGTAATGATGGTAGTGGTAGTGGGGGTTATGGGGGTGGGGGTTATAATAATATGAATTCCCAAGGTCAAGGTCAGATGATCCCTAACAATCCCCAGGGTGGGGGAGGTGGTATGGGAAACCCAGCTGCTGCAGCAATGGGGATCTTAAACCCTCAGGGTAACATGAACCAGAACCAGCTCAACCAGGCCGTGTTAGCAGCAGCCCTGAACCAGGCTGGTTTGGGTATGGTAGGGAGTTTATTGATGGGAGGAGGGAATGAATGCCTTACAGGCACAGGCAACCATGGCCCAGTCGGCTGCACAGGGCAACCCGCAAACCACACCCCAGGCTCAGAGTAACCCTGCCTTAGCAGCTGATTCAACTGCCTACCAGGCACAGCAGCAGGCCGCTGCTATGGGATGGGGTGCAGGGAACCCGGCCCAAGGGGCTGGAGATGGTACTGGAGGACAGTTCTATGGGGCAGGTGGCAAGCAGGCTTCAGGTTGGTAGATACACTATTTCTATCATGCACCCTCTCTGTGAGTTTTGTCTTCTGGTAGCTGGATGATGATCGGGTAAAACACGACTCTGTTCAAGACATACAGGACATTTGGACATTTTATAGCCTTCCGACTATACAAATAAATTGATGAAATATTTTTATGGTTAATTTTCTAGTGATGCCAGGAAAAAAAATGTTTGCCAAAAGTGATTTATTTTTTTGATGAAATGAATGAAAAATAGGCCCACAATGTACGGACAGCGAGGACTGTTTTAGGCTAATTTTCCATTTACTTCAATCCATGATGAATCACATAAGCGATCAAAGATTAACGCAGTTTGTGATAGTACTTTGTGGTAGCCCCCAAAATATTTCCATTTATTACTTGTATGATTATTAGGCTGAAAATTATTGTCCAAATGTCTTCCTCTTTTCCAGTACTTATCACCCCAACCTGGTCTTTTAGCAGCTACTAGGAATCTGATTTAGTGATTATTAAGACAAACCAAAGATCAAACTGTTTTTGTCCAGCTACCATGCATGTCCATACCAACTCAATTCACAAAATAAATCCTTCAAAACTATCATTATTGATACCCCAGTCACCCTTACATACTGACACCAGACCGACGGCAGAGTGACAGCAGTATGACAGCAGACTGAATACATCACAGTAACCTGTATGTCTGAGAATCAATCGGTTAAGAGATTTTTTTCTTCTTTTCTCAAACTGACCTAGGTATTTTTGGTGTGACTGAGGTATTATTATATTAGTACAACACAGGTCATCTCTACTCTGACATGTGACACACTTTGTACAGGATTGGCTTATTCTGTGCCAGGATTTCCTCATTAAGTGCCCTCTGCTGAACCTTGTTTATAGCTCTCTGTTGATGAGAAAGTGATCTTGCAGTGGGCCAACAAGCTATTTTTTTAAAGCCACATCCCATTTGCCTTTGTACTGAGTAATTCAATTTTCAGCCAGTCTGTCAGTTCTGTTCCAAGGTTATACATTTCTACAATGATTTTGAAGAAAAAAATGTAGTCCTTTTTCATCTATTTTTAGACTCTTTTTCCATTTCATTGAAGGAATATATGTCTTTTACAATTATCCCGTGAAGAATAGGCTAATACAAGCTGTTTGTATGAATTCTGCCCAGATATAACCTCAAATTAATTTCTTTTATGTCACAAATATGCACAGTATGTAAACACATCACTCAGATCCTTTCTAGAAATGAAGTAACATTTAGTTTAGAGTTCTGTGCTCAGGTAAGTATGGTTACAGTTCCTTATGATATACACTGTAGATTAAATGTTTGCTGATCTATAAATCACTACTTTCATTATGTAAATCATGGAATGTTCATTGTTGAAACACAGCTATATTTTTCTAATAAAAAGTTATTGAAATGAAAAGGAACAAAGTAGCCACAATGTTGAATAATTTTAGACTCCAAAGAAGATTTCAATGCTGATATTGACTCTGGTGTGTCTGAGTGCAGAACATATAAATGAGAAGGGCTGTGTCTACATGTCACTGAAATAGTGTGTGTATTTGCCTAGATATATTTATTTGTATTTATATACTTTTGTGGAATGGTTTTGGTGCTGAAAATGACCCCCCCCCCAGTTAGATTTGTAATTTTGTATGAAATGAAGTCATGTGGTTGAATAAAATTGTAGATAATCCTTGCCAATGGACAAGAATGGAAAAAATCTGGTGAAGCTTATTGTATCCAGTCGATTCATTATGCAACAACTGGATAGGTGCAGTTTAGCTGTGTGGAACACTTGGTTGTAAATGCTTGAACAACTTGTTATAATTACATTTGTGTGATACATCAAGCCTGATATACAAACTTGTAGGATTTGTGACGTGTGTACTGCATGTTATGCTGTTAATGCAGCTGTTGTCAACAATGAATGTAATATACTTCCAAGCTGTGAAATGTTCAACTTCCTCATAGTTTGTGATGTGTCTTTTGCCGTCAAAAGGTTTGGCAGAAAATAAACCAACAAATGTGCTAAGTATGATTGTACCAATGTATATGGAGCTGTATTGAATGTCTAGAGATGTTTGTACATGGTTGTTCACTTTCTATTATTCCTGTAAACTCAGTGATGAGTCTATGATGAGTACTTTTTCTTTTCTTCATGCAGATAACAAATACAGCCTTTCTTTACTTTGTTTTCTTGACAGAAAGATGAAATGAGTATGTTGGATTTGTTGGAATATATTTGCCATGTCTGTGTTGATTTTTGAGATTTATGGCATGTCATTGTTGATTTGTTGAAAGAAATATGACACTTTTATTTAATTTCTTAACAAAACATATGCCCATCATCTATGTTGTGTAGATTGAAATACATTGTATATGCAGAGGTTGATTCCTGGTCAGTGAAGTGACATGATTATGTTGTTTGTTGACAAATATGTGATGGTTATGTCGATATATTGATAGAAAATGCCATGTATAAATTGTAATATGTTTGGAAAAATGAGAAATATGCCAATGTAGATTTGTTGTCTGAAATATGGCATAATGATATGGATTTTGACAGAAATTATGTTTATGTTGACAGAAAAAGGACATGTTGTTGTTGAACTGCTGACACAACTATGTTTGTGTTTTGATAACAATGCTGAATGAAGTGTATTCTCTGATATTGCTGGAAACACATTGAGTCTGTATAATAGTGGATTATTGTGTTCTGAATGACCTTTTTTGTTTTAAATTGCTAAGTAAATGCTTGTAGGAAACTGATCAACTTTTTAATCAGTGGTATGATACACACTTTAAGTGCATTGGCATGTATGCTTAGTGATGGTGGTCTGAAAAGATATGATTTTTTAAAAGTGATTGATGGTCCATGATTCTAAACCATGTAGTGTTTTATAATTCAGAGAATCCGTGCCAGTTGTACTGGCTCAAAGTTAGAAACAAAACACTTGCTTTTTTTCAACTATTGTGATATAGATGCCTTTCACTAATGTGCACAAAATGATCATAACCAAAGAACTCATAAAGAACTGATTGAGGAGACCACATTCAAAATTTACCATTGTCCAATTTTATAGTAGGGTAATGATCATTATAAGTACTGGTCTGTCATAAATGAGATCTTAGTAGGTTTGATGGCAATGTGTTGGATTGAGCTGATGATTTTTATGGCTTGTATATAAATGATATACATGTACATGTACATACATTTTAGAAGTTGATGTCTGATATGTCTGTTAATGTTATTTTGTTGTTCTTTGGAATGTATGTGATGATACATGCTTTGTGATTGTCTGGTATATCATATCTAATGAAGTTTTCTTCCTTTAATCTTGTGGCATTCAAACTTTTAGGAAATGATTTTGTCAGAAGTACATTGACATAAACATGCCTTTGTAATAAGCAATGTATTTTAATTTCTATTTTATTGATTTTTAAAAATAGTTTTGATTGAAATGGAAAAAGTGGTTGTAAAATTCAGACTAACATATTGAATGATGCTGTGCAGTCTGTTTAGTGACTGGTAAGACTGAATATAGAAATCTTTGAAAAAATTTGGATAGTTAAAAATCTGTGTTTCATCCTGATTAGCTGATGTAGTACACTCAATAATTGACTGGTTTAGAAATACATGTGACCTGTGTGATACTGTTCATGACTAATAGCAAAATGAAGGATGTTTTGTTTATATTGTAATTTCCCCTGAGGTATGAGTAATTCATGTAATCTGTGATATTTAGTGTGTTTGCTCGGCTGCACTACAGTGTCAAATCTGTTGTTTGAGCTTGCTTTAGGTGTTTTGAAAATGCTCCATAAATTTGTTTGATGTTGGAAAGTGATAATGGTGTAAACTGTAGTTTGCTTCTTATTGTGGTGAGACCATTGTTTCTAACTCGTCGTCTGAAAGTGGTGTAAGAATACAAATGAGATGTGAAAAGTAAAGTGATATGAGGTGGGCTTTCTCTTTTTTTGGGGGGGGGGGTGGGGGTGGTCCATCTTGATATGAAGACTGTCAAGTGGTAGTTTTGTTTGTGTAGTTCATGGGATTTGTTTCTTAGTCACTTTGTCATTCAATAGGTCTTGTCAGTCATTTGTTTACAATTTTGGCAGTGACTACAAAACATTGAAACAATGAATGAGTGAAACCCTCAATCAACATGAAATCGGTCCTCAGCTCAGAGATTGAAATCACCAGGGAGATCTCCATTATACAGCTTGGGTTGTGACAAATAATGAATGCCATCATCTTCTCCATTTGATTCCATAAATAAGAATTTATGGATACAAATGGATATGCAGCATTACCAAGGAACATAACATTGCAATTAAAGCATTTGCAATAAGTTGAATTATGGAAAAGCACAAAGGTAAAAAAAAAGATGTTGATTAAATTTTGAAAGTAGTTTGACAAAATATGAAGAAAATTGTATGTGTTTGAAAGCTGAGATCACTATTGATTCCACCACAATGTAAATGGGGAGATCAGAAGTTGCTCCAGTCTCAAGTTCTCTGGTCTTTATTTGTTCAAAGTATAGCATTAGGGTTGCCATTGGGTTTTAGGTTAGGTTTCAGGTTAGGTATTTATTAATTTATTAATTTATTCAGTCTTCTTTAAAATACAGGGTAGTCCATTCAGAGCCACAAGGCCTGCTTTTCAAGGGAGCCCTGTAGGCAAGTGACAAAGTACATGGTAAAAATTACAACAACAACAAATAAAATCATATACACAATACATAATACACAGTTATTTACTACTAGAAGGTATAGTGTTTGGTTCAGGATTGAAGTTAGGAAATCAGTGTAGGAAACTACAAGGAGCATGTTAATTGGGAAACTATTCAGGTGTATTCTGTCAGCAGGGCTGTATGCAAGATTAATATTCCAGATACCTTCTTTCATGTGTTCTTATGAAAAATATACTCCCCAGCAATTCAGCAATTACACTTTTCAAAATGATTGGTCATTTTCTGTCTAGGAATAGATTTGAGAGTTGTCTGACATTTCATCACTGGATATACATGTATGTAGATGGAGATCTCTAATGGCAAAATATCTAACTCATAACTTCTTATCAATCCTATTTGACCAATGTCTGAATGTTTGCTTTCCTTTTGAGTATCTTGTTGTTGGGTTAGGCTCTGGAGGGCCCAAGAGTGCAGTGTTTAGACAAATAAAAATTCAAAAATCTTCTTGCTCGGTAGCTACGCCCCTTCGCATAATATCCTTCAAAATGTACTGGTAAATATTGTAGAAAAATGAAGTGTGAAAAAAGTATATTGCTTGTTTTAATACTATAGTTTTGCTAAGGAATGTAATTTTGTAATACAACAAAGCTTTAAAAACCTGAGAGGGGGTAGTCACTTCCGTCACCTTCACTCCTCTCGTTTACTATGCTCCCTCGCACTGGTGTACTGATGGGGGGGGGGGGCAGTTCCCCCACCCCCATATTATTCAAACGTGGTTTATTTCTAATTCGGTACCAGTGATTTACAAATGTTGCTGAAATGGCATGATTTTCCCCTGAGCTTCCGGGGGCTCTGCCCCCTGTACCCCACTAAGGCCCTTAAGGCGGGCCCCTGGTTGCTCATCTGACCATAATTAAATGCCTAAAACCTCTGAGCTTCCAAAAGGCTCCGCCCCTGGCCCCACCAGGGCCCTAAGGCGGGCCCCTGGATGCTAATCTGAAAGTAATATCAATGCCTAAAACCCCTGAGCTTCTGGGGGCTCCACCCCCTGGACCCCACTCCAGTTAGTGACCTGATGCCAGTGTCACAAATAATGTATCAAAATATGCTCATCTGACCGTAATTAAATGCCTAAAACCCTGAGCTTCAGGGGCTCCACCCCCTGGACCCCACCAAGGGCCTTAAGGCGGGCCCCTGGATGCTCATCTTACCGTTATTAAATGCCTAAAACCCCTGAGCTTCATGGGGCTCCACCCCTGGACCCCACGCCAATTTACGCTCCACTTGCTTCGCTCGCTTTGCTCTACCTGATTGTAAATACTTTAGCCCCTCCTCCCCCACTTTGAAAAACGTTCAGTGGGGCCTGCATGTAACATGTAAGAGTGATGGTGATGCAGATTTTTTCTAACCCCCCAAACGTGTTTGCTCATTATGCCACTGCTCCCTCGTCCCTCGCGTTTCGCCCCCGGTCATGAAAAGAAATCGCCGCACCTGGTACAAAGTGTGTTCCATGAAGGCTTTACAAGGAAATAGTTCTCCAATATGTAGGCCTAATATACATTAATCCATTCGATATACATTGCAATGTCGTTGCATGTGATAATGTTTCAAACATTTTTTTCCTGGCAGGATATTACAAATGTTATCCTGCCAGGATTGCGGTTTAATCTAGATACTCTTCTCGTGATAGCTCAGATTTTCTTGACCGATTGTGCTCTGCATGGATAAAGTCCAATTCCAAACAATCGGAATAAGCGGTAAACAAGATAATGAGTTTACAAATCTTTGCATATTGTGGCTTACTTCTATACCAATACTTAGTTCATGGTTTAACAATGGTTGTCATGCTGCTTAGGATTTGGAGACACATGCTGTGGAATTTTACATAATAGTGGAGTTACAAGAACTGTACCTGAATTCACACGAAAGATTTTGATATGGCGGCATGTCAATGTGCTCTGGCAGTATATCATGTGCAAATGTAAACTTCTGAAGTTGTTCTACGATAAGGTGCCTAAAGGTGTTCCACTTTAAACAAGCAAAATCATTTTGATGTCTTGCCTTATACTAAATCACCACCGTCAAATCACCGTTCGTAACCTACCTCACCTCATCGATGTGGAAGATGCCAACGTGGTCGACCGAATATAACTTTGAGGAGGACCAGTATCAACAAAGTTTGGACGTTATCGTGTAGAAAGCACAACACAACATCACAAAGTAACAAAAATACTTAATCAAAGGCCCAACCAATCTATACCTGTATTAAACAAATATAGTTTGGTGATCGATAAACCGGCGCTTTCTTTGTGCCTCTAACAAAACTCGGCTAGGGAAAAACACGGACAGCCTGGCTCGAGTTCAAGGAAACATAACACTGAAAATAAAACTATAAAGAGGCATATATACCCATGCAGAGAATGACATTGCCCTACTATATTAATACGGAATGAACGTGCACGAAGTTTACTGTCTTTGACGAACTGATCATACGAGGAGTACGCGTTACAGGGTATACATGATGATTACGAGGATGATACCGAGAATGATTATGAGGGTGATGTCGATGTTGTGCGTTCTCGTCAGACGAGTAGGAAGGAGATCGAGAAGGAGGAGTAGTTGCAGGTACACAAGGATTAGCAATGACAGGTGAGATTATTTCTTTTTAAAAAGGAGAAAAAAATTATGCTTACAACTGCAAAAAGTTACAGAAGTCTAACATTTTTAGCCTCAGGCTAAAAAATGTATATGCTAATTACAATCAGTCTCCCCTATGAGACTGATTGTAATTAGCATATTTATTTAATCTGTAAGTACTCTATAGCAGTGACGTATATAAACATTTGTCGAGGGAGGGGGATAGCAAAAACATCAGAGCCAACGGTGAGCCATGTTATTCGGTATAATTTTTTTTTTAACCCGGTTGAAAATTTGTTGGGGGCGAAATGCACCGTCCCCGCGCCCCCAACATACTCTAGTGAGTTTATGTCATAAATATATACCTAAAGTGTTGGGCATGGAACGTCGCCTTACAGAAAAGTACATGCATAGACCTATTTCTCTACAGGTATAGACTTGCATTATATTTTTAGCCGTAAGTTTGGTGACTCAAATGTTTGTTTGCCCGGATCTCGGTAATTTAGACCCCATTCTCACTCACTTCGTTGGATCGGTCCACGCTAGACCGATCCAGAGGTATGGTTCGTTTATCTTCACACTCGCAATTTGAACCCTAATGAGACCCGTGATTCCATAGAAACGGGGACCGTTCCTGCATCACGGGTTATTTTCGCGCGGAATCCTAACATCTGTATGTCCTGCCGGTGTCACAGGCGATTGGTTCCTGGTTCCGGGGCACGTTTCAGT
This sequence comes from Mesocentrotus franciscanus, assembly GCA_037976565.1. Lineage (NCBI taxonomy): Eukaryota > Metazoa > Echinodermata > Echinoidea > Camarodonta > Strongylocentrotidae > Mesocentrotus > Mesocentrotus franciscanus. Next base: position 7,125,251 of record CP137682.1, on the reverse strand, counting down.
GGGTTTTTTTTGGTGTTTTTTGTTGTTTTTTTGTAAGATACTAATCAAATGAGAGGGATGAGAAACTACATGTTATTGAAATAAAACCCATTTTGGCGTGTATAAACGCACACAGACTACGATAATAAAGTTAGTTTGCTACTGACAGATCGTGTGATATGAGTGGGACAGCGTATTCAGGCATTGTCTAAATATTGTGATTTGACTGCGTCCAGGGCAAAGGTCACAGATTAAATCATAGATTAAATAATGATTATTATAGGCGATCGTCGTAACAGGGCAGACGGACAAGCATGGAACAACGAATGACCTTGAAAGCCTTTTAGATTACATGGTAATGTTCACAATCATTGGCGAATCGTGGGATCATTTGCATAATATTCGCAGATGTTCCATTTTTCTTCGGGAGGGTGGGGGAGAGACGGCTTGCCCGCACTTTTTTTCAAAACATGTGCCCCTAACAGAGAATACAGTTCAATGGATCCGCCACTGAAAATTGAACAGCACGGGGACCTCGTTCAAATGATAGGTAAGGAGAGGCGTTGAAAGAGGGGGGTAGTGAACATGGAGAAAAAGATGGGGGATGAGAGAGAGTAGAGAGAGATAGAATGAAAGAAAGGCAAAATTAAGCCGCGCTCCTGGTTGGGGTAAGGTGGAGGTTCAGTGCTCCCACTTTATAAGTACCCCCAATGTGCCTCGTTTTATTTATAATTGCTCCTTTCCTTTCTATTAAGTTCTTTTTTCCCTTATAAGTGTCTCTTTTCACATTTGATAAGTGCCAATATTAAAATCTGATAGATTAGTGACAATTTCACTTTGACAAGCGCCTCTTGTTCTTTCTAATTAGTGCTCATATCCCACCCTTATAATGTGCCCATTTTCACCCTGATAAGTGTCCCGATTAAAATCCTATAACCGGCCCTTTTACTTTTACAAATGTCCACTATTTTTTTATAGGAAACCTTTCCCCTGGCGATTAGTGCTTTTTCAAATCCGACAAGCGTCCCTTTTCTTTTCTATTAAGTGCTTTGATAAGTGCACCCTTTTACATAATTTCCCATTGTCGCTTACAAACCCAAAATAACGAACTGTGTCTTTTAGAGATGTAATTGTGACAATAAATGCTTTCAAATGTCCCTTCTCAAGAAAATGACAATGCAATCAATTTGCATTCTGTTCAAGATGGTATGTTTTTATATAACTTTTAAACTCAAGGCAAGTGCAAAGCACACTACCAAATACCAATCATAACAATAAGAATATATACATTATTTTGTACTATGAAAATACTTTTGCCACCCCTCCTCTCCCCAGAAACTGCATATTTCTCATAGCTTCCATTGCAGGTTCACATAATTTAAAGCGACTGAGGGCAATATTTTTTTCTCGAATTTCCCCAAAGCTCACTTGCTCGCATTGATAGTTTATCTAATTATGGAACCTTAGAGGTCTTATTCATTCTTTCTTAGTTTCTTTATGATATTGCGATTAAAACCCCATCAAGATCAATCTTTGAATTAGTTAAATCTGATCAGTCGCAATTCGACTTTGCTAGCTCACATCCATCGCTCGCAAATTAATCTTCAGACCATGCATCACACACCCAACTATAAGCATATCTTGAACCACGGAAAGAGAAGAAAATATAAAATGCTGAAGATGATTCTCGAAAAATTAATAATTAGAATGCAGGGGTAGATATACTAACATCTCATATTTTCGCTTTGAGATTATCTTGTGTTTAGATGTCCCCTTTAAACAAAAAAGTCTTTTTGTTGAAGAAAGGGGAGTGGAGGGCAAAGGGAAATGAAAGGTGTATGAGAAGGAATGAGACGACCCCCTTACAAACCCTAGCGCTCTTTAACAGGACCCATGCTATAACCATGGACCTACTTCGTAGTAGGTCCATGCTATAACACTCTCAGAACTCTTATAAGTCTCTTTATTCAACTGAACGACTATCCACGTATTATAAGTTCCGATAAATTAACCTGAAGTCTATTTTTAAAAATAAAAGGCCATTAATTTTTACCAGCCCTTTTTCAGGACATGAAAGGACATGTTAATGAACCGCTATTGTATTCCAGAAAGAAAGAAACCCCATTGTGAACACAAGTTTATCAAACACCATTGGGGAACCCATCAAAACGATGGAGCTGGCGCATGTCACATGATTACCACCGACCTTACTGTCTCAATGAGATAATTATTGTGACCGTGGGAAGGTAGGTCTAAATCAGGCGCGGATCCAGGGTTTCTTAGGGGGGGGGGGCAAATTTGAAATTGTGCGAGCCAAATATTGGTACGTAATGGTGACCAGCAGTGGCGAAATGAGCAAAAATGTTGGGGGTGGGTATGCATGGGCATTTAATTACGGTCAGATGAGCATAATATTTTGATACCTTATTCATGACACTGGCAGGTCACTAATTGGCGTGGGGTCCAGAAGGCTGAGCCCCCTGAAACTCATGGGTTTTAGGCATTACATTACCGTCAAATGAGCATCTAGGGACCCACCTTAGGGCCCTAGGCTCAGGGGTTTTAGGAAATTTAATTACGGTCAGATTAGCATATTTTTATATCTTATTGTATCCCCCGGCAGTATGCCGGTGGGGTACTTTGGATTCAGCAGCGTTACGCCGCCGCCGCGTCATATTCTTGTGTGCGCTCTTACTGCCACATTCCTTGACGGATTTTTTTCAAATTTTGTATGGAGGTGTATTTTGGTATAATCTACACACCTATAACTTTTGGTGATGCTGCCCTCAGTGTTCCGTCTTCTATAGGGTAAAAGGCCATATTTTTGTGGATGTTTGTGTGCGCTCTATAGGCCACATTTCTCAAGGGATTTTGTTCAAATTTTGAACGAAGGTGTATCTTGGTATAATCTAGAAGCCTATAGATTTTGGTGACGCTGCCTCCAGTGTTCCGTCTTTTATAGGGTCAAAGGTCATATTTTGATAGATGTCTTATGTGCTCTCTAGTGTGCGGTCTAACTGCATCATTTCTTGACGGATTTCTTTCAAATTTTGTATGGAGATGTATCTTCGTATAATCTACACACCTATAACTTTTGGTGATGCTGCCCCCATTGTTCCGTCTTCTATAGGGTAAAAGCCCATATTTTTGTGTATGGTTTGTGTGCGCTTTATAGGCCACATTTCTCAAGGAATTCTGTTCAAATTTTGAACGGAGGTGTATCTTGGTACAATCTACAAGCCTATAGATTTTGCTGATGCTGCCTCCAGTGTTCCGTCTTTTATAGGGTCAAAGGTCATATTTTGATAGATATCTTGTGTGCACTCTAGTGTGTGGTCTAATTACATCATTTCTTAACAGATTTCTTTCAAATTGGGTATGGACGTGTTTGTTGGTAAAATCTACGCACCTATAGTTTTTGGTGATGCTGCCACGAGCGTCCCGTGTTTTATAGGGTCAAAGGTCATATTTTGGTGGGTGTCTAGTGTGCGCTCTGCAGGTCATATTTCATGACGGATTTCTTTCAAATTTTGTATGGAGGTGTGTCTTGGTGCAATTTACACATCTACACTTTTGGGCGATGCTGCCCTCATTGTTCCGTCTTTTATATGGTCAAAGGTCATATGTCTTTTATGCGCTCTAACTGCCACATTTCTTGACGGATTTCTTTCAAATGTTGTATGGAGGTGTGTCTTAGTACAATGTACACATCTTTAGTGTTTGGTGATGCTGCCACCTGTGTTCCGTCTGTTATAGGGTCAAAGGTCATATTTTGGTAGGTGTCTAGTGTGTGCTCTTCCGGTCATATTTCATGATGGATTTCTTTCAAATTTTGAAAGGAGATGTATCTTGGTACAATCTACACATCTACACTTTTGGGCGATGCTGCCCTCATTGTTCCGTCTTTTATATGGTCAAAGGTCAAATGTCTTTTATGCGCTCTAACTGCCACATTTCTTGACGGATTTCTTTCAAACGTGTATGGAGGTGTGTCTTAGTACTATGTACACATCTTTAGTGTTTGGTGATTCTGCCACCTGTGTTCACATCTACACTTTTGGGCGATGCTGCCCTCATTGTTCCGTCTTTTATATGGTCAAAGGTCAAATGTCTTTTATGCGCTCTAACTGCCACATTTCTTGATGGATTTCTTTCAAATGTTGTATGGAGGTGTGTCTAAGTACAATGTACACATCTTTAGTGTTTGGTGATTCTGCCACCTGTGTTCCGTCTTTTATATGGTCAAAGGTCATATGTCTTTTATGCGCTCTAACTGCCACATTTCTTGACGGATTTCTTTCAAATGTTATATGGAGGTGTGTCTTAGTACAATGTACACATCTTTAGTGTTTGGTGATGCTGCCACCTGTGTTCCGTCTGTTATAGGGTCAAAGGTCGTATTTTGGTGGCTGTCTTTTGTGCGCTCTAACTGCTACATTTCTTAAAAGATTTCTTTCAAATTTTCTACAGAGATGCATTATATTCTAATCTACACACATATTGGTTTGGTGATGCTGCTCCTATCCTAGTCTTTACAATAGTCCCGAGCCACTAGTGGCGATCTCTACATCATCCTTTTGTTTCAGGGAGGGGAGAGGGGATCTTTGTCCCTCCTTCGAACATTAGGACGACACAAAATCGCTGCCACTGCCGGGGGATACATTCGCATTGCGCGGCAATACAGATTGCGATATTTCTAGTTATTTTGTGACACTGAAAGGTCACTAATTGGTGTGGGGTCCAGAGGGCGGAGCCCTCGGAAGCTCAGGGGTTTTAGGCAATATGATGATGAGCATCTAAGGACCCGCCTTAGGGCCATTGGTTGGGTTCAGGGGCAGAGCCCCCGGAAACTCGGGAGTTTTAGGCGTTTAATTACGGTCAGATGAGCATATTTTGATACCTTATTTGTGACACTGGCAGGACATTAATTTGCGTGGGGTCCATGGGGCAGAGCCCCCAGAAGCTTAGGGGTTTTAGGCATTTTATAACGGTCAGATAAGCATTCAGGGGCCCGCCTTAGGTCCAGGGGGCAGAGCCTCCGGAAGCTCAGGGTTTTAGGCAACTTAATTACGCTCAGATGAGCATATTTTTAGACCTTATTATTTTGTGACACTGGCAGGTCACTAATTGGCGTGGGGTCCAGATGGCGGAGCCCTCGGAAGCTTAGGGATTTTAGGCAAGAAATTACGGTCAGATGAGCATCTAGGGCCCGCCTTGGGGCCATTGGTTGGGTTCAGGGGGCATAGCCCCCGGAAGCTCAGGGGCGTTTAATTACTGTCAGATGAACATATTTTGTTACCTTATTTATGACACTGACAGGACACTAATTTGCGTGGGGTCCATCGGGCGGAGCCCCCAGAAGCTTAGGGGTTTTAGGCATTTTATAACGGTCAGATAAGCATTCAGGGGGCCTTAGGGCCCCTGGTAGGGTCGAGGGAGATAACCACCCGGAAGCTCAGGGGTTTTAGGCATTTAATTACGGTCAGATGAAAATATTTTGATACCTTATTTGTGACACTGGCAAGACACTAATTGGCGTGAGGTACAGAGGGCGGAAGCTCAGGGATTTTAGGCATTAAATGCCCGTCAGATTAGCATCCAGGGGTCCGCCTTAAGGCCCTAGGTGGGGTCAAGGGGCAGAGCCCCCTGAAGCTCCTTGGTTTTAGGCATTAAATTTCGGTCAGATGAGAATTTTTTGATACTTTATTTGTGACACTGGCAGGTCACTAATTGGCATGGGGTCCAGGGGGCAGAGCCCCCGGAAGCTCAAGGGTTTTAGGCATTAAATTACAGTCAGATGAGTATCCATGGGCCCGCCTAAGTGCCCTTGATTGGGTCCAGGGGGCAGAGCCCCCGGAAGCTCAGGGGTTTTTGCCGTGTAATTACGGTCAGATGAGCACTTTTTTGATACCTTATTTGTGACACTGGCAGGACACTTATTGGCGTGGGGTCCAGGGGCGGAGCCCCCAGAAGCTCAGTGGTTTTAGGCATTAAATGCCCGTCAGATTAGCATCCAGGGGTCGCCTTAAGGCCCTAGGTGGGGTCCAGGGGGCAGCGCCCCCGGAAGCTCAGGGATTTTAAGCATTTAATCACGGTCAGATGAGCATATTTTGTGACACTGACAGGACTGGTCACTATTCTTTCTTTCTTTCTTTCTATTTCTCTTTAATATATTTTTTTCAAAAAAAAAAGGGGGGTGCTGAGGCCCGCCATTCCGCGGGCCCTGACATGTAGACCTCTAAAAAAGCATATTTCTTGCCTGACTGTAAATTTAGAAATTTGTCATTTTCCAAAAAACGCATACAAAAGTATAATTTACTAAAAAAGTGAGGAAAAATCTCGGAAAATTACAACAACTTTTGTAAATCACCGGTATCGAATTTTATTGGGGGGAAAAAAATCGCAATTGATCACCCTTACCTTTCTTCTTTCTATTTTTTCTTTCCCTTTCTCTCCTCTTTCCGTTTCCCTTCCCTATCTTCTCTCTCTTTTAGGTTTGCTAGGGGGAGGCAGGGCCTTTCGGACCCCCGATCCACACGTTGTTGGCGGGATTAATCGCAACTGATCTCCCTTTCTTTTCACCCTTTTCTTTTCTTCTTCCTTTTTTCTTTCCATTTCCTTCCTTCTCTCTTATTTTTTTGATGGGGGAGGCAACAGCCGGGGAGGCAAGGCCATTTCGGCCCCGTGACCTCCTTCTTCCCTTCCCTTTTCTTTTCTTCTTCCTCTTCTTTCTTTCCCTTTCTCTCCTCTTTCCCTTTCCTTCTTTTCCTTCTCTCTCTCTCGATTTTTTTGCGGGGGGCAAGGTCCGCTCGGCCCCTGGATCCGCGCCTGGGTTTGTTCATGCAGCAGCAGATCCAGGATTTTCCAAAAGGGGGCGAAGCCAACGAATGCGCAATCCCTTCCGGATGGGATCCAGGAAACCGCCTTATTATACCGCTCTCGAATTATACCAATTCAGAACCTTCTGAAGAGATCACCGTCTTGAGCAATAAAAACACACACTGTCTCCTAAAGACAATTTTATACATCAAAGGATTGTGGTGTGAACCACTTCTTTCTTTACGGATGTGGTCAAGGGGACCGCCTTAGGGGCCTCTGATGATGGATTGCAGAGGCAAAGACCATGCCGGGGTCCAGGGGGCGCAGCCCCACAGACGCTTTCGAGTATGAACAGTTCAGAAATAGCCGTCTAAAGCGATAGAAACTTTCATTCCATCCCTTGAAATTCGCTCGGCCCCTATAGGTTTATTTCGTTGGAAATAAATTCTCTCTCTCTCTCTTTCTCTCTTACACACACACACTCACCACCCTCAAGGAAATTTGTCTGAACAAAGGGTTATTTTGAGAACCATTTCTATTTTTACGGATAAGGTCCAAGGGCCCGCCATATGGGCCTATGTCGGGTTGCAGGGGCAGAGCCAAGCCGGAGGTCCAAGGGGCAGAGCCCTAGGGTCTTAGTACTTCAATAGACATCTTTAGCGATATAAACTAAAAACTATCCCTTAAAAAGAGCTGCACGTATTGTTATAGGGAATTTCGATTATGATGTAAATAGCTTGAATATAATGAATTCATTGAAATGGCAATCCATTGACATTAGACGTGACTATTTTTTTAGCATGTATCATGTACAACTGTATTCATGGAAAAGCCCCGATATAATTGTGCAATGAAGTCGAAATGGTTTTTGACAGACATGGTTTTAACACTAGACTTGCCAATACGTTGTTTTACCAAAGCCTACTCTTGAATGTTTTAAGAATTGTTTTAGATACGCTGGTGGCAAAATCTGGAATATTTTACCTTCTACTCTTCAAAATGCTAAATCTATCGATGTCTTTAAACGTATGTATAAGGACAAATATTTTTAAACCTGTGTGATACAATGCCTATTCATATACTTCTCTTGATATGACACATTTCTCTCTCTCTCTCTCTCCCTCTCTTTCTTTCTTTCTCTCTTTTCCTTCTCTACTTTCTACCAATTTCCTTATATTTTTTCTCCTCTGCTAATCTTTTTGGTGATATTTTAATGTTTTTTTAGCTGATTTGATGTTTTTCCGCTGTTTATTTGAATTATTACATTGTCGTTTTTTGTTGCCTTTTACTACTTCAAATGCGTATTATTCGTATATTTTAGTTTTATACTGTTTTTACCATTGCTTGTGAACTTTGGGGATTTTCTATCCCTTCAAATTTGCTCTGCCCCTCTTGGTTTACTTCGTTAGAAATCAATTCTCTCCCCTCTCTCTCTCTCCCTCTCTCTCTCTCTCTCTCTCTCTCTCTCTCTCTCTCCATGTACTTTTCTGCTAGTTAATACGGACATTACGCGACAGTTAGTTCTCTAATTCCAATGTGTAATTCCATGGTTTGCCTTTTCGCCCTCTCTCGGCTAGGTATGGCTTTTTCTTTTGGGGGGGGGGTTACGTGTTCCGACTTCATATGACATACATTTAAAAAGAGAGATAGAGAAAGGGGGGAGAGAGAGAGAGAGGTGACGGAATAATTTGACGATGATAAGTCTATAAAATCATTTGTACCAGTGTCCTGCCTAAGTTGCGACTGATCCGAATCAGTTGCAAATCCTCAAATCAATCACAAATCACACAATATTAACATCATTATTCAACCTGAGATACCATTGATTCAAATCAATCGCAACTCTTTTCCAGACTCAGCCAAATGTACACAGTACAATATAGTGGCAGATCCAGGTGGGGGCCGAAACGGCCGCCGCCCCCTTTGGCGGCTAAAAAAATATCCCCCAAAAAGGAGAAAGAGAGGGCGACGGAAGGAAAAAGGAGAAAAGAAGGTAAAAGGAGAGAAGAGAGGAAAATTCTTACGTAAATGTATGAATCAGTGGCGTATCGGGGGTCGTCCGGCCCTCCCCTTTTTGGAGGCCGAAAAAGGGAAACAGAGAGTGAGAAGAAATGGGATAAAAGAAAGAGAACGTAAGATGACAGAGAAGAAGGTAGAGGGAAAGAGAGGAAAAGGAGAGAGGGGAGAGAGAGAGAGAGAGAGAGAGAACAAAAATAACTTAAATTTAGACATACATAATTATTACATTGCCGATGAGATGGCTCGACATGTGCTACAGGCTACAGTACGGAAAAAACAGTTCTATAACATTGAGAGAAAGAGAGATGAATCTAAAATGAAATGATAGGGGCTATGTAATTTGAAGGGAGAACAAATGCATTTTGTAATGCTCGTGACGGTTCTAAATTCTAAGTTCTGACCCCATTTGGACTTAGATATTAAATATAGTAACATATCTATCATGCATTGAATATTAGGCTTCCTGGGAGAAGTTTCAATTGTTGTAAAGAAATTTTTGGCTTCCACCCGGTAGATAAGGATCGCGTGCCCGATCTCGTTATTGAAAACAAGTCAGAAAAACCAGCGGGATTTGAACCTGCCATCTACTGCTTACCGGGCAGCGACTCTATCACCATAGACACCACTGGTCCACGGCACAATCACGACGAACTGGAAACAAATACATCAACTCTCCTGACTCATTCTGACTTTTCAATATTCATCAGTCCGCCATTTATAGGACAATAGCTTTGAATGTTAGGCTTGCTAGAAGAGGATTTTTTTCAGATTTGTTCTGACTTGTTTTCAATTACAAGATCGAGGACGCGATCTTTATTTACTGGGTGCAAGCCAAACAAATTCCTTACAACAGTATCTATCATACAGTACAATATTATTACAGATAATGAAAAAGATAATAATTTAATTTAAGTCTGAAGTGGTATTTTGCAATCCATCCGTGGGTACAAAGTTCAAGTATTGGGACAAATTAATGATTAGTCAAAGACTCGAATCTTTCGCTTTAGATTGTCTGACCTATACTTGTCATTGATAATGGATTAACACAGAAGTCGAGTGACTTTCAGCAGCAAGATAAAAGAGAGGTTCTATTAGGGTCGAGAATCTCCTAATATGCCTTGCTATGAGTATGGTTAAATTCTTTATTAGATTAATTATTATAGTTGGTCAATCGCAAATATATTCAAATTTCAAATTTCAAATTTATTTTCTTTTTACATCATTCAAGTATACAGTGAAATCAAACGAAAGCATTTACAATATAAAAAATATGTAAATACAGAGTAGGAAAAATACAAGATAGAGAACAGGGGGGCATTTCATCAACATTTGTCCACCGACAACTGTCGGCGCCGACTAAATTTGACCAATCAGAGGCCTGGAAAATAGTCGGTGACAATAAAATTGTCGGTGAAAATGATATTAGTCGGTGAAAACCACCGACTAATAATTGTTTCATGAAACGCCCCCCAGGTCGAGTGAGGACCGGCGTTACAGATTGAAAATCTTAGTTGTGCAGGCCCCAGCAAGAAGAAGGAGAAGAAGAAGAATGAAGAAGAAGAGGGGGGGGGGGAATATCATTTGAGATAAGTTGTTGTTTAAATAGTTTAAGGACTAGAGTATATGTGTAGGGCCAGAGAAAATTCGACAGGTGAAATTAAAAAGATATAAGGAGAAAAGCAAATACTGTATGAATAACCACATGACAATACTTTAATTAGTTGGTAAGAGGGCATGTAATTCTTCATACCTGCGTTTAAAAAGTATCTAATGATGAATAGTTTTTGAGGGTAGCAGGAAGAGAGTCTCGATTATTTCAATTCCTTTGTATCATAAATACGTTAATGAGTAAGCAATATTCATGTGAGTAAAATAATTTATCTTATTTCGATACAGAGTATTTCGATTCCAATAGGACAAAGCAGGTTTATGATAGTATGGAGGTTATTGAATTTGAACGGAGCACTCCCCTTCACATCACAAGTCGTTAACCCCCAATCTGCCCGTTTCATCACCTATCAAAAACAAACAAACAATCAAACAAAAAACAACAAAAAGCAAAGCAAGGGTTTGATATAATTATAATGTTGTTTTGTTTGTTCCAATTTTATGTTTATTTGCATAATGTTGTGCACATATGAACGATAGTCACTCCAGCTAGGTACCGAAATATAATTGTTCAAATTGTCTCATGTGCTGTCAGTCTTGTGTGCCGTCGGTCTAGTTGGCTGTCGGTCTTATTGACTGACGGTCTCCTGGCTGTCAGTCTTGTGTGCTGTCGGTCGGTCTCGGGCGCGCAAAAATAAGATGGTAACGTTATGCTTACCTTTAAAAAACTAAAACGGCCCCCAAAATGAGTGTTTCTTCCCCCTCCCCGCTGATTCGCCTTCGCCGCTAAATATTTTCTCACGAATTGGGCACACACATAAAAATTAGTGCTCATAACCCCGGGTATTCGCCGGCTGGCTGATTCGCCGCTAAATATTTCCCCACGAATTGGGCAAAAAAAATTAGTGCTCTTGATCCGCCCCTGGTCGGTCTAATGGGCTGTCGGTCTCATGGCTTCCAGTCTTGTGTGCTGTCGGTATTTTGGGCGGTTGGTCTCATTGACTGACAGCCTCATGGCTGTCAGTCTTGTGTGCTCTTGGTCTCGTGGGCTGTTGGTCTCATTGACTGACAGTCTAATGTCCTGTCAGTTTTGTGTAATGTTGGTCTAGTAGGCTGTCGGTCTTATGGCTGCCAGTCTTTTGTGCTGTCTGTATAGTGGGCTGTTGGTCTCATTGACTGACAGTCTCATTGGCTGTCAGTCGTGTGTGCTGTCGGTCTAGTAGGCTGTATGTCTCATTGACTGACAGTCCCATGGGCTGCCAGCGTTGTGTGCTGTTGGACTAGTGGGCTGTCGGTCTCATGTCCTGTCAGTCTAGTGTGCTGTCGGTCTAGTGGACTGTCGGTCTCATTGGCTCTCGGTCTAATAGGCTGCCTGTCTCGCGGGCTGTAGGCGGATATCGATAGTCCCGAATCCCCCATAAGGAACCAATATCTGCCGTGACACTGAAGTTGACATTGAAATATTGATGTATGTATGAATGGTATGAACGTGTTTCGGGGTAGTGCAGTGAGGTACTAAAAAAATGTGCATGTAAAATTTTGAGTGGGACATACCCAGAAAAAAGAATATCATAATAAACGTTCCATCATAAGATATTCTGGGACTACTGTGTTGCGTTCAGATAGTTCCTTACTTTTGCTACAAAAAAGATACAAGAAAGGCACATACCATAGGAGATATGTGTTGGAGAGGGTTTCATCCCCCCTCGAAAATAAAATGAAAGTTACATTCTGATCTTTTTAATATATTTTTTTTATTTGATTTCATTTCTGCATTTTTCCAAATACAATAATTGAATAACAAAGAACCTGTAAACGTAAGGTCTAATACAATTATGCAAGCAATAATAACCTCATGTCAAAATGTGATTTACATGTATATATATTTTTATAAATTTAAAGTATTATCCGAACTATCTGTGGAAAGAGTGCCGGAGACCGCAATCATAAGCGACGCTTGACAAGGATGGAGGCCTCGAAAGAAAAATCTTAAAGATAAACTTAAGTTCTGGTAAATATAGAAAATAAATTCTCATAGAATCCAACGATACTTACACTGAATGTTCAAAATTACAAATAAATGACATGTGCCAAACAATTTTGGTAGAAAATGTATAGTGGCTGAGTAATGAGCATAGAAAGTTAAGGAAATCCGGGTAAGTAGGCCCGACACCATGTACTTAAAGGTAGTGTATCCCTTTTGCAGCCAACATCAAATTCTGTAGAACTTTGCAGGAATTATGAATATGTCACGTATGTCCTATCTGTGTAATTTAAACGTTAGCAGTGTCCTAGTATTCAAATTATGCAAGGAAACCCGTTTACCTTCTAGACTTCACTATCAGACACTATTGAGTATATATGACTGACTGACTTCTTTTTTTCTTCGGTAATAACATACATAAAATGAGCTGTAAAGGGTACATTCGAAAATAGGATACCCTCTTGTTCCAACTTCCAAGTATTACTATTATCGTATGGTACAGGCCTGTCTTATTTGATCTGAATTATGAACTGAATTTGATCTGTATTATGAAACGGATTTGGTCTGAACTATGAATTGAATTTAATCTGAATTGTAAACTGATCTTAATCTGAATTATGTATTTAATTTAATTACTTAGTCTGAACTGGTCTGAACTACGGATTGGATTTTGGTCTGCATTTTAATCTGAATTGTGAATCAAATTTAATCTGAATTATGAACTGAATCTGATCTGTATTATGAATTGGATTTGGTCTGAATTATGAATTGAATTTAATCTGAATTGTGAATTGAATTTAATCTGAATTACAAATTTAATTTAATTACTTAGTCTGAACTATGGACTGGATTTTGGTCTGCATTCGAATCTGAATTGTGAATCGAATTTAATCTGAATTATGAATTTAATTTAATTACTTAGTCTGAATTATGAATTGGATTTGGTCTACATTGTTTACTTATACAGTTGTATCGCATTTCGTGTTATCTATGTTATCCATTCTGTATCCATTTGTATCTTATTGTTGTTTATAACCTGTAATTCTGTATCGACATGCAAACGAAACAAATTTCCAATGATTGGACAATTACATTTGAATTGAATTCGAATTGAATTGAATTGTCTAAATCAATAACCCACTTCATGTAATGTCCAAAATTAAACTGATTGAATCTTTTCGTGTTATCTATAATTATGTTATCCATTCTGTATCCATTTGTATCTTATTTTTGTTTATAACCTGTAATTCTGTATCGACATGCAAACGAAACAAATTTCCAATGATTGGACAATAACATTAGAATTGAATTGTCTACATCAATAACCCACTTCATGTAATGTCCAAAATTAAACTGATTGAATCTTTGCGCAGTACAAAATGTACGACCATTCAGTACAAGGGTCTGAAATCAGACTATTTAATGAAACGACCGCGATCGCTAAATTCGATTCGACAACTAACGGTCGTTATTTTCAAGCCCTTTTGTTTTGAGGGAAGTTCTAAATTAGCATTATCTTTCAAATGCCGTTGGAATTTAACCTTTTCATTTTTTTTTAAATTTAAAATGAAAATGTGTTTATCGATGAGCCATTATATATTTTATTTCATTCTGAAAGGAGATTTGACCTGTAACAACCGTTTCATCTTGAAACAAATGCATTTGTTTTCAGTTTATTTTTAAATACAATTATATTTTTGAAAGATCTCAAAATCAATCTTATCGCAGTTTCTTTCCTGATATTCCTGTGTAGCCTACAGCTTACTCTGAGGTGGATGTGAGAAGTTTTTTTCTTCCATCCTGTAAGGAAATCTTCATATGTGGACCGTAAATTTACGAAGTTCAAAGATTTAATTATCGACTGTCCAGATTATATATTGAAGCTACTAAAATGTATTTATAGTTTCTTTTTACATATCCAATAACGTAATAATTGTAATGCTGTTGAAAATGTAACACTTGTATGTGTATGATCATTCTTAGCAATTCAGTCTTTTGACTGCTACTGTTAATGTTTCTTTTTCCGAACTAATGTTTTTTTAAACTCAAATAAACCATTCAGTTCAATTCAATTAATATATGGTGATTATTTCGCCTTTGAAAATGAAAAACATGATCGCAACTATTTTCGAAAATCAAGTCAAAGGCAATTTCAAACTCTATTATATATCCCATAATAATCATGTTTGGATTACGCAATACATAACACGTTTCATATGGTGATGGACAATGCTTTTGACATTGCATGAAGTTAAATTTTCGGAAGTGTTTGCGATCGTGTTAAACTTTTAGGACCTGAATCATAGAACGTCACTTTATTCGGACAGATGATAACGATGATGATGATGATCAGTACATGATAATGATGATGAAAACATGTCTTATCTTTTCTTCCTTTTTCCTTTCTTTTAGCCCTAGCCAACATTTTCGTAATGAATTAGAGTCAATTATTAGTCAAGATTACTAATAGAGTTTTATTTATGACGTCATAGATTGATGGGGGAGGGAGATCTGAGGACTTGTGTGTGTGATATGTTGGTCATCTCTGTGTGCGTAGGCGTGGTTTATGCATGGTAACCAACGAACAGTAGCTGGAAAGATAGCGGACAAGATTAAGTGTGTATAAAATATTATGCGTGCATTCATCGTATGGATTGTGTGTTGTGTGAGCGAAGCTCTCGTGCGTTTCGCACCGTGTACGTTTTCCAATTCGCATTCAAAGACCAATACCACAACTCACCACTGTAGTAGCAAGTGTCGAATGCACGCGCGGCGGCGAGACAGAGACAAATTCGCCGGTTAGATCGGGGTAACCGCCCCTCCATGTTTTAGAATATCATTTTCATCATCAAATGTGGAATAACACGAGTTGTGGACTATATCAGCAAAGATGACGACTAACAATACCAAAAGTACCTACCAGCCTATGACTGCGAATGGCAACGGTACGGTGAAAAACGGAAAATTGGACCACACGTACACCTTGGAAATTAAAAGGTAAGAGGTAGTGTAGGCCTATATAGCGTGGATACAATAGGCATAGAAATACCCGAAGCAAAGCAAACGCGGTTTCTATTTGTTATACTTCAATCATCTCCATAATGGTTTTTGTATAACAGACCGGGATTCTTCGTTGTCTGAAATATTATGTTGACGAGGGGAATTTTCTGGTATTGCAGAGTAAAGCGGACTGTATATAATTAGTAGACCATGGATATATAGCGACGCTAAGTAATAATATATTCATGATGAGACCGAAAAACTCAGTCCATTTCGTTCGGGGATATGTTCCGCCATGGATGGACCCGCTAACTTGACTACAGATCCCTCGGAGGGAAGCGTTCAAACTCAAAGATATATACATAAACATAAAATATGTTTTTAAAAACTCCTCCAAGCAGAAGGGTTTTTCTGTCAAGAAACGCTATTACAGCCGCCACTGGTACGGTGCTGGTGGAAAGTATTATACACTCACACAAGTACATGCTACGTTATCTATAGGACAGTGTGCATATTAATAATATATTAATAATATATACACCATAATATATATACCTACACTTACACTCATGTACATGAAATGATATTCACTTTATATTTAATCATCGAGCATAGACTGTACTTTGGTGCGCGTGTGATGTAGATAATAACATTAAAACAGAAAAGAGAGAAACATCTTCAAGTTTTGACTGCACACTGGTTTCTGCATGATAGTGTCGTTTATGTCTTCATGATGATGTAGTTTTTTGAATGACTCACGCATGCTTGCTTGTCATCACATAAAAATACCCACATCCAATAAACCTTGTATTTGATTATTCATTTTTTTATCGAATGTAATAATAACAGTAATAGTAGTACATGCACTAATGATGACAATAATAACACCAATAATAAATAATACTGCTAATAACAATGATACAAAATTATAATAATAACAGTATGAATAATAATAATTATAATTAATATCGTTATTAGACCCTATAATTTTGTAATCGTTTTGCTTTGGTTATTATGATGTATATTTATTGATATTACTATTGTTTTTGGCCTGTATTTTCATTATTATTATTTTCATTATTATTGTTGTTGTTATTATAGATGGATATAATACTATCAATAATAATGTTAATGTTGCATTAAACAAAATTATGTATCATATCATATAAACATTATGTTGCGTATCAACATTGCTCAGAAGTTTCAATTTTTTGTTATGAACCTTTTTAATATGCTTTTATTTGTCATATATATATGCTTTTATTTGTCATATATTATATAGCCTACATACATGTACATGTTTATAAGAAAGTTCTGCTCGGAGTTCCAGAAAATACATGAAAAAACAAGAAATAATTATGCTTAGTACACAAAGAAATTGTTTTATTCATTTTTCACCCTTACTAGACTTAGTAATGGTTTTATTCATTATCTAATGACGGTTAATGATGGTATTTTGTGGTATTCAATCCTGGATGACTTTGTGTACACTATAGAGTTTGATTATTTTATTTAGACTTTGATCTATATTTTTGAATTGAGACCTATAAAGTACAGAGCTTAATCGGATTCCAGACAGCTTCCCTCCTCCGTTTGTGTTAAACTTAAAGGCATACATGTAGCTGATATACTTGGCTTTTTAAGTAGGAGCAGTGGAGCACTGTCGTATATTGGTGAAGACTTTTGACTCTTCTTTGAGGGGCCCTTGGTTCGATCCTTGCACGGTGCTTACATCCTTGGACAATGTGTTTTGGCCTACATTTTGTTCTTCTTGACCCAGGAGATAGCATTTATAAGATAATAAAATGTCTTTCTTCCTTCTTCCTCGCTTCCTTCGCTTGCTCGCAACATTTAGAAAAAGGATAATTTCTGATTTCAGTCTAATCTTTGAAGTTTGTGGACCAAATCGGATCACAAATAGAATCTAGAATTTGCGAATAGGTCGTTTCTCTATATGAGACTAACTTTCCAATTTGAAGCACAGGAATTGATTGAATAAAAAAATCTCACAATTTTATGACTGAGCAGACTTTCTTTACGGAAATATTGAGTACAGAAAAATTAAAATTGCTATATCGCTTTCTTTTTCACCTAAATCGATATAAGTTTCATTGTTCTGTAATGTTTTGCTTTTTATTTTTTGTTTGTGTCATCTTATATCTGTGACAGTGACAGATGAGCTGATAATGACAGATGATTTATGACTCGCGTGTTCTCGTTCAAATAAAGCAAGAATATTTCTGAACTAATAAATCGCGTTGAAATCGCGGAAATGAAAGTCCAAACCGTGACATAGTTACATGAAGTATCTCATTTGGTTAATCATTAGCTTTAACGTGATGTTTTTATGAGTATATGTATTTATATTTGTGGTAGGTGATATCACTGATATGTACATAAAACTAAGCCAATAAGGAATGTGTTCGCTCGCGTCAGGGGGACAACACTTTTGTCTTTTATTGCAGCTGTAACCATTGTTATATGCCTCCGCCACCGAAGATGATGCCGGAGGCATTTTAAATTTATGTATTTAGTTGATTATTCAGAGATCTTCAAACCTTGTATTTAATTTGTATAACTTTCTTACTCTTTTCATCGAATCATGGACCTACTTGGTAGGTCCATGATCGAATCAAGGAAGTTTTCAAACTTTTACTTACCTATTTTTTGCATTTTTGCTTTATGATTAATAATGTCAAATTAGCTTTATAATCGAGGTGGACTTTCCTTTTAAAAGTCTTGCTCTTTTGGGGAACATAATATATAAACATGATGAAGTTATAGACACGGAGCCGACTTGATGTCCTTCATGTAGAAGATAATAATGATGTCCTTCATGACTTCATGACGATAGCATCTGAATGGTTCAATGATGTCCATTTAAAAAAACAAAAATATAATTTTTGTAAATATTAGGCACATTAGTTATTTGAACCTTACAACTAAGAGTAAAGATTACCCGTGATTGCATGAACGTGATTAAGTTAATTGAATGGTAAAATAATATTTGGAAAACTTTTCAAACCCTCCTTTTCTAGTAGGATGGTTAATAAAATTGTAGTGTGTTGATGTAGGGGAGTGTCGCTGTGATTCGTCAGTTAACTACTTCCTGTGTTGGTTACGTAGTATCTTCCGGTTGGAAGAGGTCCACAGTTCAGATACAATGGCTTCCTTATCGGCATGACCAATATCCGTTCACTTTATTTAATTGTTATAACTGCGCACTTTTAAGCTTGTTCTAGAATTGTGCATTGTGACTGCATTACATTTCCTTATATATCCGGGGCGTCTATTAACCTTTAGTTAAAAAAAACGAGGCCGACTCCAGACCGACAAGAGACCCAACCAAATATTACATTACATTGATTACCCCAAGTCGCTAAGAATCGGTCGGTTCATAATTATTAGCGGTGTGTGAGATGAACATTGGGCTAACAAGCAATAATATTTTTCACTCAAGTGTGACGTCAATTTTCAAGGCCTACACTGGAAGACAGTGCCAAATTTGTATTTAGTCTTGAAGCTTCTATTGTGATCTTTGTCAACATGGACATCATTGAACCATTCAGATGCTATCGTCATGAAGTCATGCAGGACATCATTATCATCTTCTACATGAAGGACATCAAGTCGGCTCCGTGTCTATAACTTCATCATGTTTATATATGTGACTGTGACGTACTTATAAACATCAAATAGGCCTATGCAAAGTTGCATGCAAATATATCTATTGATCTCAAGAGAATGGCCTGTTACACTAGTCGGATCCGTGCATGTCTAACGGTAAAATCACATTTGTATGTGACTATTGTATCGTTTAGACAACACAGAAGGTAAATTTGCATGCAAAGAAAGCATGTGGAGATATATTATTAGTGATAAGAGAATATTAGAGATGTCGAAAACATATGTAATGTATCCCGTGTAGCATTATCCAATGAATCAATGCTTTCGTATAAGGATATTTAGAAATATCTTTTAGGCACATTGAACATTTTGTAGGCAAACCTGTGTAAGCTTATATGCAGTTATTAATTCGTCGGCACACTACATAATTTATACACGTAGTTTGAGGCGCAGACATTGGTTTGAAACGATTTTATGGACACGTGGACTAATTGATGTCAGCATGTTCCACTATTTTATTTAATGTTTAAGCCTATTCCACTAGTTGAATCAATATAAACATATCCCCGTTGGCCCGTTCAACTTGTAGGCAAATTGCTAATAGGCTCTCCTCCCCTACCAAAAATGGTTTCACTCTCGCATGCCATCATTCAAAGTGCGATCTGCTTTGTCATGATAATAAAATAATTTACAAATTACAACAATAAATCCGTATAAGTATGAGGTTGAATAAATGGCATCCTATCGCTTACATCCGCAATGCATGAGGCGATCCTCATGTAGAGTTGTAGACACTATAATTATACTCATCTTGTAGATTATCCTGGATATATAGGCCTACATAATATGTACCTTTACGTCACTCAAACCATTCAAAGGATTCTATGGGTTGAGAGAGAGAGAAGTAGTGTGGAGTCGATACACTTTCTAAGAATATTAGTACGCCACCACCCACCGGGCAAACATGTTTCGAACCCATCATTGAATGTCAAGTGATTAAACCACTATACCAAACACTACCAAGTACAAAACAAGAAAATCATAGTGAGAAATGATTAAAAAAATAAATCGTAATTGCAATTTCATATTTTTGAATGCATTTTTTACCTGTATATCCCGACGAAGAAAATACTCCCAACCTCAATGTTATCATTTGTTACCAATGTAATGTAAGCTCTGAAGAAATTTCAAATGGATTGGCCTATGTATGTACATGTATCATAAAATGATACATAGCCCATCACAAAGAATGGTGAAGGCGCTTAGAAAGAAACGACTTGGGACAGCCAAGCTGCCTGTCTTCTCAGTACCAACCAATTACCCATTCACCCGTGTTGAGAGAGGCAAATGATGGTGTCACAGGACACCACACCCTATTTTCTAATGAATGGACTCGACAGGTCAAGTTTAGTTCGGATCAAAACAAAGTGACTATCGAATATGTTTTCTGACCGATTCATTTTGGCTATTATGTAGGCCTAATGAATTAGCAAATTAGATAATTTGATATGCAGCTTTGCAGTTAATTACAGCCTTGTGATGTTATTTATTATTTTAGGCCTTCAATGAACAATCATGAGATTTTGATTAGGTTAGTTAAAAATCCATTAATTCCACTGATTTTTGCAATCATAATTATTAATAATTATGTAATGTGCAAACTGCAAAAAATCATCACACTAGATTAATGTATTCCAGATAAATTAGGAAGAAAATTCGTTTGGCTAGAATGTAATTAATCATTATAGACAGTATACATGTACATTGGTGTGATCACATGAAGATAACATTTATAAGTAAGTGATCTGCAGTAGCTCTGCATCACCATTCATGCAAGTGAAGTCAGTTAATTAAGATCATTTCACACTAACTTTATACCCATTTACACGGCAAAGCCAAAAAGAAAAAAAAAGGTTCAGACCCCCAACTCTAAACCGACAGATTCTTGGCCTTTCCGTAATTTGTCGTTTGTTCTGTTGTCGGTATGGTATCGGTTTTGTCGGTGTGTCTATATGCTTCATTTTTTCAGGCCAGAATGAGGCTTTTGATACGCGTTTAGTAATTAAGCCTGAGTCAAACCGTTTAACCGACGGTTAAACGACCGCATTCATCAAAACCGTTTAGCATTTCTCGTTCCGTTTAACCGTCAGAATATTTGCATACATTTTGGAATGTGCTAATAAAATACGGTTGCGTCCTTTCTCATTTTCATAGAATCACCGATAAAGGCGATCGTAATTGCCGATCGTAAACTCACAAAATGGTGCGTTTGGGATCGGCGTTACTCCAAAAAGACGTTTTCTGGGGAAGCATAAACGCACAATCATTTGTAAACGCATTAATGACGTCATTTTAAACGTGTTTCCGGTTCACGTGAACATCTATAACTAGGAGGACCCGTGGAAAATCCACGGGATAATATTGAGTCTTTTTTTTCTATTTTTCAAATTTTATTTCTCTTGTTTGTGTACTTTTATTCTTGTACTTTTTTATTTTAACGCATATCGCATACACGTATAGGCCTACACACAGTGGCCGCCTGGCCTGCATAAAATAATGCATGCTCCTGCCGGTGCAGTGCCTACAAAGCACATCATTTAGCAAGATGCCTAACACGGGGGAGGCCTAACCCGTTGCATCATGCATTTGCTACACCACATTTCGTGAGTTGATCGTCATCTGCTGTGTATCTCCTACAGTGATCTTGCCTATGCAGTGCCTACAAAGCATATTCGAAAAAGCGCGCCAAAACTTGACCTAGCATGTGAATCCAGATACAGAGCCCGAATTCGCCTGGAGAAGGGAACATAACAGTACCCCCGTGGAACTACGTTTACGATGAGCGTTTACGATGAGCGTTTACGATGAGCGTTTACGATGAGCGTTTCAAAACGCTCATTCTGGCTTCAAAATTAAGCATAAACGCACATCCTTGGTGTAACTGGGGTGTTAGTGTTTCTTTGTGGGCCCCTCATTTGATTGCTTATCCATGCACATGCTGTCTGTGTGTTTGAGCAGATGAATATTTCTTGTATTGAGATCTGGATAAACCTAATCTGATATGACAGCTTCTTGTTACCGAAAATATTCGTCGGGCAAACTAATAAAAAAAGCATTCCTTTAAAGGTACTATCTCCCATTTGCAGGCCAAAAAATGAAAAGGTTAAATTTCAACGGCATTTGAAAGATAATACTAATTTAGAGCTTCCCTTAAAAAAAGGGGGCTTGAAAATGTTTTTAAGTGGGAAAATAACGACTATTAGTTGTCGAATCGACTTTAGTGCTACGTGCTGATAAGTGCTAATAGTCTGATTTCAGACCAATGTACCGAATTGTCGTACGTTTTGTGCTGCGCAAAGATTCAATCAGTTTAATGTTGGCCATTACAAGAAGTGGGTTATTGATGTAGACAAAATAATGCTCATGTACCCTTTACAGCTCATTTTATGTATGTTATTACCAAAGAAGAAAAAAAAGACAGTCAGTCACTCAATAGTGTCTGACAGTGAAGTCTAGCAAGTAAACGGGTTTCCTTGCATAATTTTAATATTAGGATACTGCTAACGTTTTAATTTCACAGATAGGACATACATGACATATTCATAATTCCTGCAAAGTTCTACAGATTTGATGTTGGCTGCAAAAGGGACATAATATCTTTAAAGGACATATTAGATGATTCTGTGAAATATGTTTCTGTTACGGATAATCAATGAAAGCTATACAATTATAAACGTTTTATACAATTTAAAAGGGGATTTTGGTGAAGTAAATCTATACCATTGAAAGAATTTGCTCCAAAATCATAGACATTTTTAATGTAACTTGAAGAGTAACTTGAAGTAATTCGAGGTTATCATCACCCAATCCATATTGTAACTCTTAGAACTGACTTTACGACATGCTCATAATTTTTTTAAAGGTACAGCATTATTTTAAAGTAAAAATTAATCAGTACTTCTATATTAACTAGTCACTAGTGGTATATATACAATTTGATGATTATTTGTTTATTTGTTGATTATCTTCTTGAATTTGAGTCATTGTTTAATGTTATGGTGGGATTTTTCAGACTTGGCACAAACGCAAACAGTTTCATTATTGAATAGCACTCCTTGTACACATTATTATGACAAAATGATTTGGCCCAAAGAGGAAATGAAATAGTTTGAGCATTTCTGTAGGAATATATAAACCCTCTTCATGTACAGTGTACGTAGTTCTTTTGACATCCTTCCTAGTAGAAATACAACTATGAGATATGTTTATCTTTAGCTCCATTTGATATGTAAAACAAAAACAAAACAAATCTTAGCTATGTACTGAACAAAATTATGTACAGGCTGTAGTCCATTTCTTTGTTGGGGCGTTAATATAAACATTGCCGCGGCGCTTCTCAAGAAATGTATTGGTGCTGAAATGCTAATTAAAAAGATCCAAAAAAAATCTGTATTTTATTCTATATGGCATTACAACGTGCCATTACAATGGTTGTCATGGTTCTGAGATAAGTATCAAGTCATTATGTTCAATGTTATACAGGCCAGACAAATAAATTACACTATGGTTGCGTTTTCATTGTTCTTAATTTCTCACCCCTCTTCTCTCTCTCTTTCTCTCTCTCTCTCTCTCTCTCTCTCTCTCTCGTTCTCTCTCGTACTTTGATACTAGTTTTGATGCCTTGTATAAAACAGGCCAGACATATTATATATTACACTATATGGTTGCGTTTCATTGTTCTCATTTTCTCACCCCTCTCTCTCTCTCTCTCTCTCTCTCTCTATCTTGTACTTTCATACTAGTTTTGATCAATTTGATGCCTTGTATAAAACATAAGAATAATTTCCGTGTCAGTACCGAAATCTTTCACATTCGTTTGCATAATTATTTCATCTACGCGGCCAGTGTCGTGTATGGACTTGCGTTCAAGTCCATTATGCATTATTTCAATGTAACCGTGAGTACTTTAGAAAGTACACATCTTTCTATCACGAGGCTATGACTATAGGAAGGCCGTATTGATTCAAGTTTTGCGTACGCCATTACAACTATTCCATCCATCAACAACGTTTGGCTCGCATACTAAATTTGATACTGAATGAAAAAGATACGTGTAAATATTCATTTATTTCCGTTCAATTCGACCCACCATATTAAATGGTACGTGAAGACAAACATATTATAGCGACTGGAACGCAACTACGAGGATGTGTTGTTTGACCTCAATACGACAGTGACGTCATCATTATGGGCAAGCCATCATGTTGCTCAGAGAGTCCTATTTATATAGTACAACAATGGAAAACTATCCTAAATGGGGGTTTTAGTATTACTGGAATTCATTTATTTCATAATTATTATTTATTTTTATTTTTTATTTTTGTCTCTTTAAAAATACTATGTAGGCCTATAATATTTCGAAAAAATTTCCTACATTTTGCAATGAACAAAGTCAAATGCTATCCAGAATCGTTTCTTGGGAAAATAGTTTCGCAGTCATGTAATGTAGAAAGAGTACACACAATCATTGACAATAAATAGAGGGATAAGATATTTCCCCCCTATATTTAGTAATTTTCTTTTTCAAAATGCAATCCCTTTTTTTTTTTTGGGGGGGGGGTATATTCTTGTAATATTTACTTTTGGAGGGGCCCTTTAAATCGTTGATTAATTAGATTTTATGTAATGATGATGCACTAATATCTTTCCAAGACAGAGCATGTTAAATGTCCAAACACACACACTATCGGCATAATGTTAAAACCTGATATCTGAAAGAAAAATATAGGGTTTTATTGTAAATGCATTGTACAGTTTACGTGCGCTGCGCAATGTATTTGGTTTGAGAATTTTGTGATTCTTGCTGGTTTTGTAATATATACTTCTATTGTGAGTGATTATCCATTTTAAGCCCCATGAATTTCCGGGAAGAGTTTTTTTTTTGTGTTCAAAGCATTCAGATTTTGTAACGACTTTCGATCATGCAAATAATAGGCTGGCATATTAGTCACTATATAGCAACAAGCTAACTATTTTACACATAGCTTTTGTTCTCCTCGAGCCAGCAATACGTCACGATAAGGTTTAGCATCGTATGGAGTACAAAATCTTGTTGAAGGAATATTATTAGGGATTTATATAGTGCTTTATAGAAATAGTATCACCTCGGTCGTTGGATTCGTACTTTGTATACCCACACACAATAACATAATAAAGAACTTGTGTTTCATGCATTTCATTACTTTCTCTATCAGTTCTCTGTATACATGTAGTCGACTCATGATTACGAAACAGGACCATTGCCTATAATAAATAGTAAAAGGTGAATGGTTTAAAATGTATGTTAAAATGCTAGCAAACATAATGATGATCAGTGATAGTACCATAACTGGTGATCTGAGACATCTTCCGCCGACAAGCTCGGGACTTTATTCTGTCAAATACAAACGGTGATATAGGGTTAGAGTGCATCTTTGATTTTCATGTTTGATTTTAGTGTTTTACTTAGGTTGAGCTACACTGCATGTAGGTTATTGGAATATGGTGAGCATTTTGGTGAGAGTTCAAAAATGACGGTGGATCCACGGTCGCGCAAGCTTGTGTCGCTTGTTCGTCTTGATCATTATAATACATGTAGAGCTGCATGATGGCCTACAGGTGGTCAAATATAATTTACACCATAATTCACTGTGTTTATAGTTATATCAAGAAGTCAGTAAGTTAGGTTTCAAACAAGGTAAACACCAAGCGAATATTTTGTTGCCAATTATAATTGAGGTTTCAAATCAATTTTATATTCATTACCTTGCAATAATTTTCCTCGTTTTAATGAGAAGTCAATTTTTGTTTTTGATTGGAATTTTGTCAGGGGTGTCTCCGCCCCCTTTCAATAACGCTAGTGCTCGGATAAGATATTAAATTGATATTATTCATGGTATATAGCCAATTTCCGCATGTCCGTCCAGGACGCATGGGTTATTTCATTGTACTTTGCAGTGCCTTTTGTCAAACTTTATTTCTCCGTTCACTAATGAAAATTTTAACTTTCATACTGTGTATCAAAAATAATTAATTTGAAATTAGTATTGTGTGTATGTTATACGCGAGGGATGTATGATACATCAGCTTTATTATTCATCATCGGCGCGGTTGCCTTATACAGAGACAGTAGAGACAGTGATCCTGAACAATCAACTGGAATGTTGTTAAATATACATTTGAAGTATACAATAAAGACACCTGCTTCTGAATCTTGTCGACTCTTGAAAAGAAGAAAAGAAGTGCATGATGTGAAAATATTTCCCTTTCCACTTCACTGATGATTTTGTGAGATCAAGTTGTATACATGTGTGATGACATAATCAGGAAATAGCTATTGAAGAACAGTGGTGCATTCCGGATGGTTTTCCCGTTGAACGGTACGGGTAGGGGAGGGAGTTGTTCTCCATCCATGTTTGGAGTAAAAACTGGAACATGCGTGTGGGGGGGGGGGGCAGCAAGTGACCCTGTACCCCTTCGTGGATATATCATACACAACTATGTGGAATAAGGAAAACTAAGGTAATGAAGGTACTGTATCCCTTTTGCCGGCCAAAATTATGATATTCTATGAACGAGATGATTATGTAAATGAAGAAAAAAAACAACAGCACTTAAAATTGCTTTGCTAATTTGGCAAAAGATTTCGAACGGAATTTTAAACGGGTCGTCAAATATTATTTTGCTATGAGGCGTCAAGTGTAACACTTAATGAATTGTATTCATTAACGAAAATACGACATCAATGAATCTGTAATTAAATTAGTCATAATTATGAATTGATTTAGTCTTCGAAACCGGTGTTGTGAATTATTGCGTCCACGAAAGTAATTGTTGATTGATTGATTTTAGTACAGAATCTCACACACACTTACTGGCATCACCTTCTATTTCATGAAAATACGGAATAATGACTGTAGGATCCGATAAGACCGATATACGTTATTATTATGGAATGGTGTACTAGTTCATGCCAAATTTCATGTATGAAAAACTGTCCAACAGGGATACACTGAATGTGATGAATGAGAATCACCATTATGTTTAAATATATCTCTGTGAAGAGTGTAAATACCTACGACTAAGAAGGAAGACAGTGTGAGTGATATAAAAGGGTCACATACCATGATTACGGCTACACGTACTATATGGCGGATCGTATACATGCTAGTTTCAGCAATTAATTGACAACCTTCTGCCTCTGGGCAGGTGTAAGATTTATAGGCGAGTAATGCAAGAGGAATTATATGCATAGTACATGTACCTGATAAGTTATGAACACTGTACTAATCTAAACTCGGTGATGCTTTTATCATAACAGAAAGACTCGCCCATTCATTTCAATACTGCTGACGCACATTGT
>CP137682.1:7012270-7092314 GCA_037976565.1 Mesocentrotus franciscanus | reverse complement strand
AAACACTATACCTTCTAGTAGTAAATAACTGTGTATTATGTATTGTGTATATGATTTTATTTGTTGTTGTTGTAATTTTTACCATGTACTTTGTCACTTGCCTACAGGGCCCCTTGAAAAGCAGGCCTTGTGGCTCTGAAGGGACTACCCTGTATTTTAAAGAAGACTGAATAAATTAATAAATTAATAAATACCTAACCTGAAACCTAACCTAAAACCCAATGGCAACCCTAATGCTATACTTTGAACAAATAAAGACCAGAGAACTTGAGACTGGAGCAACTTCTGATCTCCCCATTTACATTGTGGTGGAATCAATAGTGATCTCAGCTTTCAAACACATACAATTTTCTTCATATTTTGTCAAACTACTTTCAAAATTTAATCAACATCTTTTTTTACCTTTGTGCTTTTCCATAATTCAACTTATTGCAAATGCTTTAATTGCAATGTTATGTTCCTTGGTAATGCTGCATATCCATTTGTATCCATAAATTCTTATTTATGGAATCAAATGGAGAAGATGATGGCATTCATTATTTGTCACAACCCAAGCTGTATAATGGAGATCTCCCTGGTGATTTCAATCTCTGAGCTGAGGACCGATTTCATGTTGATTGAGGGTTTCACTCATTCATTGTTTCAATGTTTTGTAGTCACTGCCAAAATTGTAAACAAATGACTGACAAGACCTATTGAATGACAAAGTGACTAAGAAACAAATCCCATGAACTACACAAACAAAACTACCACTTGACAGTCTTCATATCAAGATGGACCACCCCACCCCAAAAAGAGAAAGCCCACCTCATATCACTTTACTTTTCACATCTCATTTGTATTCTTACACCACTTTCAGACGACGAGTTAGAAACAATGGTCTCACCACAATAAGAAGCAAACTACAGTTTACACCATTATCACTTTCCAACATCAAACAAATTTATGGAGCATTTTCAAAACACCTAAAGCAAGCTCAAACAACAGATTTGACACTGTAGTGCAGCCGAGCAAACACACTAAATATCACAGATTACATGAATTACTCATACCTCAGGGAAATTACAATATAAACAAAACATCCTTCATTTTGCTATTAGTCATGAACAGTATCACACAGGTCACATGTATTTCTAAACCAGTCAATTATTGAGTGTACTACATCAGCTAATCAGGATGAAACACAGATTTTTAACTATCCAAATTTTTTCAAAGATTTCTATATTCAGTCTTACCAGTCACTAAACAGACTGCACAGCATCATTCAATATGTTAGTCTGAATTTTACAACCACTTTTTATCCATTTCAATCAAAACTATTTTTAAAAAATCAATAAAATAGAAATTAAAATACATTGCTTATTACAAAGGCATGTTTATGTCAATGTACTTCTGACAAAATCATTTCCTAAAAGTTTGAATGCCACAAGATTAAAGGAAGAAAACTTCATTAGATATGATATACCAGACAATCACAAAGCATGTATCATCACATACATTCCAAAGAACAACAAAATAACATTAACAGACATATCAGACATCAACTTCTAAAATGTATGTACATGTACATGTATATCATTTATATACAAGCCATAAAAATCATCAGCTCAATCCAACACATTGCCATCAAACCTACTAAGATCTCATTTATGACAGACCAGTACTTATAATGATCATTACCCTACTATAAAATTGGACAATGGTAAATTTTGAATGTGGTCTCCTCAATCAGTTCTTTATGAGTTCTTTGGTTATGATCATTTTGTGCACATTAGTGAAAGGCATCTATATCACAATAGTTGAAAAAAAGCAAGTGTTTTGTTTCTAACTTTGAGCCAGTACAACTGGCACGGATTCTCTGAATTATAAAACACTACATGGTTTAGAATCATGGACCATCAATCACTTTTAAAAAATCATATCTTTTCAGACCACCATCACTAAGCATACATGCCAATGCACTTAAAGTGTGTATCATACCACTGATTAAAAAGTTGATCAGTTTCCTACAAGCATTTACTTAGCAATTTAAAACAAAAAAGGTCATTCAGAACACAATAATCCACTATTATACAGACTCAATGTGTTTCCAGCAATATCAGAGAATACACTTCATTCAGCATTGTTATCAAAACACAAACATAGTTGTGTCAGCAGTTCAACAACAACATGTCCTTTTTCTGTCAACATAAACATAATTTCTGTCAAAATCCATATCATTATGCCATATTTCAGACAACAAATCTACATTGGCATATTTCTCATTTTTCCAAACATATTACAATTTATACATGGCATTTTCTATCAATATATCGACATAACCATCACATATTTGTCAACAAACAACATAATCATGTCACTTCACTGACCAGGAATCAACCTCTGCATATACAATGTATTTCAATCTACACAACATAGATGATGGGCATATGTTTTGTTAAGAAATTAAATAAAAGTGTCATATTTCTTTCAACAAATCAACAATGACATGCCATAAATCTCAAAAATCAACACAGACATGGCAAATATATTCCAACAAATCCAACATACTCATTTCATCTTTCTGTCAAGAAAACAAAGTAAAGAAAGGCTGTATTTGTTATCTGCATGAAGAAAAGAAAAAGTACTCATCATAGACTCATCACTGAGTTTACAGGAATAATAGAAAGTGAACAACCATGTACAAACATCTCTAGACATTCAATACAGCTCCATATACATTGGTACAATCATACTTAGCACATTTGTTGGTTTATTTTCTGCCAAACCTTTTGACGGCAAAAGACACATCACAAACTATGAGGAAGTTGAACATTTCACAGCTTGGAAGTATATTACATTCATTGTTGACAACAGCTGCATTAACAGCATAACATGCAGTACACACGTCACAAATCCTACAAGTTTGTATATCAGGCTTGATGTATCACACAAATGTAATTATAACAAGTTGTTCAAGCATTTACAACCAAGTGTTCCACACAGCTAAACTGCACCTATCCAGTTGTTGCATAATGAATCGACTGGATACAATAAGCTTCACCAGATTTTTTCCATTCTTGTCCATTGGCAAGGATTATCTACAATTTTATTCAACCACATGACTTCATTTCATACAAAATTACAAATCTAACTGGGGGAGGGGTCATTTTCAGCACCAAAACCATTCCACAAAAGTATATAAATACAAATAAATATATCTAGGCAAATACACACACTATTTCAGTGACATGTAGACACAGCCCTTCTCATTTATATGTTCTGCACTCAGACACACCAGAGTCAATATCAGCATTGAAATCTTCTTTGGAGTCTAAAATTATTCAACATTGTGGCTACTTTGTTCCTTTTCATTTCAATAACTTTTTATTAGACAGTGTTATCATACTGTAATGAACATTCCATGATTTACATACATGAAAGATTTAGAAAGTAGTGATTTATAGATCAGCAAACATTTAATCTACAGTGTATATCATAAGGAACTGTAACCATACTTACCTGAGCACAGAACTCTAAACTAAATGTTACTTTATTTCTAGAAAGGATCTGAGTGATGTGTTTACATACTGTGCATATTTGTGACATAAAAGAAATTAATTTGAGGTTATATCTGGGCAGATTCATACAAACAGCTTGTATTAGCCTATTCTTCACGGGATAATTGTAAAAGACATATATTCCTTCAATGAAATGGAAAAAGAGTCTAAAAATAGATGAAAAAGGACTACATTTTTTTTCTTCAAAATCATTGTAGAAATGTATAACCTTGGAACAGAACTGACAGACTGGCTGAAAATTGAATTACTCAGTACAAAGGCAAATGGGATGTGGCTTTAAAAAAATAGCTTGTTGGCCCACTGCAAGATCACTTTCTCATCAACAGAGAGCTATAAACAAGGTTCAGCAGAGGGCACTTAATGAGGAAATCCTGGCACAGAATAAGCCAATCCTGTACAAAGTGTGTCACATGTCAGAGTAGAGATGACCTGTGTTGTACTAATATAATAATACCTCAGTCACACCAAAAATACCTAGGTCAGTTTGAGAAAAAAAGAAGAAAAAATCTCTTAACCGATTGATTCTCAGACATACAGGTTACTGTGATGTATTCAGTCTGCTGTCATACTGCTGTCACTCTGCCGTCGGTCTGGTGTCAGTATGTAAGGGTGACTGGGGTATCAATAATGATAGTTTTGAAGGATTTATTTTGTGAATTGAGTTGGTATGGACATGCATGGTAGCTGGACAAAAACAGTTTGATCTTTGGTTTGTCTTAATAATCACTAAATCAGATTCCTAGTAGCTGCTAAAAGACCAGGTTGGGGTGATAAGTACTGGAAAAGAGGAAGACATTTGGACAATAATTTTCAGCCTAATAATCATACAAGTAATAAATGGAAATATTTTGGGGGCTACCACAAAGTACTATCACAAACTGCGTTAATCTTTGATCGCTTATGTGATTCATCATGGATTGAAGTAAATGGAAAATTAGCCTAAAACAGTCCCCTCGCTGTCCGTACATTGTGGGCCTATTTTTCATTCATTTCATCAAAAAATAAATCACTTTTGGCAAACATTTTTTTTCCTGGCATCACTAGAAAATTAACCATAAAAATATTTCATCAATTTATTTGTATAGTCGGAAGGCTATAAAATGTCCAAATGTCCTGTATGTCTTGAACAGAGTCGTGTTTTACCCGATCATCATCCAGCTACCAGAAGACAAAACTCACAGAGAGGGTGCATGATAGAAATAGTGTATCTACCAACCTGAAGCCTGCTTGCCACCTGCCCCATAGAACTGTCCTCCAGTACCATCTCCAGCCCCTTGGGCCGGGTTCCCTGCACCCCATCCCATAGCAGCGGCCTGCTGCTGTGCCTGGTAGGCAGTTGAATCAGCTGCTAAGGCAGGGTTACTCTGAGCCTGGGGTGTGGTTTGCGGGTTGCCCTGTGCAGCCGACTGGGCCATGGTTGCCTGTGCCTGTAAGGCATTCATTCCCGCACCTCCTCCCATCAATAAACTCCCTACCATACCCAAACCAGCCTGGTTCAGGGCTGCTGCTAACACGGCCTGGTTGAGCTGGTTCTGGTTCATGTTACCCTGAGGGTTTAAGATCCCCATTGCTGCAGCAGCTGGGTTTCCCATACCACCTCCCCCACCCTGGGGATTGTTAGGGATCATCTGACCTTGACCTTGGGAATTCATATTATTATAACCCCCCCCCCCATAACCCCACTACCACTACCATCATTACCACCACCACCTTGCTTGTTCCTGAAGTACTCGTTCTGGTATCCACCACGCCCTCCTTGGGTGAAACCTTTTAAATAGAACAGACATGTACATGTAAAAGTATTATGAATGTTTAAAGGTAAAGACTAGTTTTGGAAACGCCCCTCTCTCAAAAAATGAAATGGAAGCTCTCATTACCAATCATGTGAAAGAATATGTTTTGACTAATACGTGATGATACAAATTTTGCAGAGAAAGTCGGGAAACCGCCTACTATTTGATATATTTGGTAAATTATTATATCTATTGGGACCAAATAGATATCGCGCACGTGGTCGCGTAGTCCCATATACATCTTTCTGTGTACAGTGCTTGTAACTTTACCAAGACTGGGCCAAATTTCTTATCATTTTGATGATTCCAGAACCTTGCAGTACACACCAATACTTATATGCTAGATGATCAACCTTTTCTGATCAATTCCACAACGTTTCTTTCACAATGCAATCGCATGACCAG
Organism: Mesocentrotus franciscanus; assembly: GCA_037976565.1. Classification (NCBI taxonomy): domain Eukaryota; kingdom Metazoa; phylum Echinodermata; class Echinoidea; order Camarodonta; family Strongylocentrotidae; genus Mesocentrotus; species Mesocentrotus franciscanus. Next base: position 7,086,556 of record CP137682.1, on the reverse strand, counting down.
AACTGGTCTTTATCTTTAAAGATTTTGAAGGAAAATACCCTATAGCTGAGTAATTAGAACAAAAGATAAGATATCGAACCTTACAGGTGCAAAGAAAAATAATGTGAGTTGGGCTTTCAAATAAAAGTGATTTCCAAGACATTACATGCATATATTCTTTTTCTTTCATGAATATTTTGCTAGTCTGCACAACCGACCTACTGCATACCACACTTTTTTTTTCTCTAAAAATGCACATCTATGACTAGATTAGCAATAATTAACAACTGCGTACAACAAAGTTCCTTAGTGTATTCACTAAGCTCGGTGTTAGAAGATAGAGAAATGTGAAGCGTATCACGTTTCCATCATTATAATGAGTCAGATCTTAAGGAAGTTCAAACTATATTGTATATTCTGCTACTTACCACCACCATCTCTGCCACCAAATGGGGGCCTTCCGCCTTGCTGATGAGGGTTCTGCCCTTGCTTATTCTTGGGATCAGCATAGTTTATCAAAACACTGTTACCCTGTAGAGACATTAAAAAAAGAGAATTAATTTGATCACAATCTTAGTTCTGATTTTACAGACTGGCTGTATTCTCAAATTATTCCACGATGACTAATATTAGTTACATACAGGTATAGCCATGTTTTCACAACTGCCTCCCTTTTTCTGTTATTTGACATATTTGTTACTTTATATGACTCCCCAGTCCCCAGTCAAATCAAAATCTGTCAATGTAAAACTAGATCTCTAAAACAAAAAGTAACCTTTCACACTTGTAACCAGCAAAAAAGACTTACATTGATGATATGATCCTGGCCGATTAGACTCTGTGCAATCTGAGCATTTTCTAATGTAACGAAGGCAAATCCTCTGAATTCTTTGGGAATGAATACATCTGTGACCTCTCCTATCTTGGCAAAGTACTGATAGATATCATCCTCCTTCACATCTGGTGATAACCTACCAACAAACAGTTTCCTCTTCTCTGGTTGCTATAGGAACGAGACGGAAAGAATGAAATGGCTAGAGTCACGCTGTTACTAAGCTACATTATTGGAAAGCTTTCATTAATGATAATGTTGAACATTTTGTCAAGGTCACAGAACTATTATAATTGTTTATTGAGTTGGCTTATAAAAACATATCCCAGATAGAAAATTTTAAGTTTTTATATAAAAGTATCAATATTTAATGCTTGTTTTCAATAACAAACAAGGGAAACGCTCTCGGTGGTCTCGCCTGCATTACGCGATTTGATATGATGAAAAATTGAAGAAGGGACATTATTTATAGGCAGGGTGGCCCATTAGCAGGCCTCCAAAAAAGGAAATCCTCTGGATCTAATCAGCATTTTGAAGTGAATATTGACTAAGAATCATCAGAAGAATTATTTACTATTGTTTGTACCAAGATTGATAACTTTCATGAAATATGATCAAATAACAAAAAGTGATTTATTAATTCTCATATTAAGTTGTGAAAAATATAATCCAAGTCTACTGACCTAAAATGACCTTTGACCTTGACTTTGTGACCTGGAATTTGTGTCATATGATTTGTGATACTTGATAACCCTTGGGTACAAGTTTCATGGAATTTGAACAAACACTTTTGAAATTATGCTAAAAATTCAAAATCTTGATGTTGATGCCACAACATAGTCTAAGTTTGCAGATCTGCAATGACATTTGACCTTAACTTTGTAACCTAAAAGACTAATCACATGAATGGTGATACTTGATAACCCTTATGTTCATGTTTCATGGAATAGGAATGTATACTTTCAAAATTACGATAAAAATTCAAAATCTTAACCTGATGCCACAACATCGTCTAAGTTTGATGACCGGAAATGACCTTTGACCTTGACTTTGTGACCTGAAATTTTGCTCACATGATTGGGGATACTTGATAAACCTTTAGTCCAAGTTTCATTGAATAAGAACTTATACTTTCAAAATTATATTAAAAATTCCAAAACTTAACCTTGGTTAAGTTTTTGATGTTGACGACGCCGCCGTCGACGCCACCGGAAAAGCGGCGCCTACCTATGTCTCGCTTTTTGCTACGCAGGCGAGACAAAAACAACAACAGCAACATCAACATCAACCACAAAACACTATAAAATCTTTTTGTGCTGTATTTAAGAATACTCTACAAATCAGATTGATTATAAATAATACAGGAGTAGTTTCAAAGTAATTCTGTAGCATTGCCAAAATGCATAAAACCTTAGCTTTCCATCTCATTTATGGGATAATTCACTTACCCTGTTCATTAAGAAAGTGGAGAGGTAGTAAGAACTCCATACACACTCTATACATAGCTTGCTTATAAATGATTTCTAGCAATTATATCCCATCTTTTAGCCATGATTGAAAAAAAAAAGAAATTTCTCATTAGATAAATGTACATTGATAGAAGAAAAAATCTACTAAGAATAAATTCACCTTTTTCATGAAATGCCAGATAAACTTGGCCTTTTGTGCCTCAAAATGTGTGGTAGATTAATGGGTATTATTCTACACCGGATACTTAAAATCAAAACTGACTGTTGCATAACAAAATAGAAGTAATGAATAATAGGCAAACATGACAAACCTCTACCTGGGAATCTGGATATTTGACTTCACACCACCTATCATCAATCTTATGCCTCTTATTGTTGACTGCATTCTGTGATTCAATGTCTCGATATCTGATGAAACCAAACCCTTTGGACTTGCCCTTGGGGTCTTTCTTTAGCTGTGGGGAAAAGCAAATAACTTTATAAATCTTCTTTTTTTTAAAGAACCTTTTAGAAATCTTATAATTACATTTATTGATGTACATGCATGTTTTTTTTCTTCATATGGGTGTGAAATTCTCAAAATAATTTAAACTAGAAAATTCAACGCAAAGCGTAACATCCCCTCGCAGGGTACAAATGGCCTATATACGTCAGAACAAGTTACCTCCATTAGACTATACTATTATATTACTAGGAAAGGAAGTTAACCACATTTTCACATATATAGTTAGGTGTTTTTGCATATTCAATGAGCTATATGACCTTTCACCTTTGACCTACATACTCCGAAATCGAACTTAGGCTGTGTTTTGATACTATGTACCTTCATATCAAATTTGATTAAAATCTGTCAAACATTAATAAAGCTATTGATCGGAAACCAGATTCGCATATTTAATGAGCTATGACCTTTGACCTACATACTCGGAAATTGAACTTAGGCTGTGTTTTGATACCATGTACCTTCATATCAAATTTGATTAAAATCTGTCAAACATTACTAAAGTTATTGATCGGAAACCAGATTCGCATATTTAATGAGCTTTGACCTTTGACCTACATACTCCGAAATCGAACTTGGCCTGTATTTTGATACCATGTACCTTCATATCAAACTTCATTAAAATCCGTCAAACATTACTGAAGTTATTGATCGGAAACCAAATTTGTTACGAACAGACGCATGGACGCACGGAAGGAAGGAAGGAAGGAAGGACGGACAGCGGCGTTTCTATATCCCCTCCGACTTCGTCGGTGAGGGATAATAAGTAGACAAAGTAGACCAAGTAGACCAGAGTTGTTTCTGTTCGTAAATAGGGGCCCAACGTGACCACCGGAGCCTGGATTTGATATATGTATTACATCCGGTGCACCGATCTTTACATGTGACACAACAATATAGATTTTGCATTCACTTTGTACAAACCTAAAACTTGCTTTTCATTATTTATTTTACACCAGGTGAAATTCCTATTTTATAAAGTATGTTTTGCTTTCGAAATGAGTGTTTTTCTTCTCATGTGTCCCTTGATATGGTTGGCAATCGCGATCACAAATTTACAATCGTGATTACACATATACAATAGGTGTTAGAGAAGGAAGACACTGAGAAAAATTCACTATTGTGGAAGCAAACTGGACTTTTAAAAACAGGATTAGCCACATATCTGACCTGCTCTGACCAATTTTTAGTTATGTACAAATTCAATACAAAATCTGTACTTCTTTCCCACAAAAAGAAATTTATTGGAGACCAACAGGTTTTCAGCCATGGGTCCGTGGTTAAAGGAAACCCAAGATGACTCAGGCCTAAGACAAAGCATTTTTATGAGAGCAATATGACCGCACACAGTGAGTGCATGATTTACTTTTGATCAGTGCATGATCTCAACAAATCAGTCATTACTGTTGTGATCGTTGTAAGACAAGAGCATGTGTTACTACCAAATCATTTCAGTAGTAGTTCAAGTTTTTAAAGAAAATTACAATGACATAGATGTAAGCATGCTAGCTTTTTGTTGCTTGTAGTTTCACATAAAAGAAATGAAACATTATGTATTTCGTTTGCTGGTAACTCCTTCTTTTTTCCATACTAAGGTTTTTCACAGCTTTGTTCGTCCTTCACTGTAAAAGGCTTAAGTTTATTAACTTATTAACGATTTATGGAACAATTTATCTAAAATAATTTAATCATGCTCGACCCTTTATTCTTTTAAAGCGACACTAAAACGTCACATTATATCATCATACAGAATCGTTTCTCATTAAAACTTTGTATCTGAATTCGAATATATTTTTAATTTATTAATTCTTAAAATACACTAGTATTGGATTAAAAACATTACGTACCAGAACCCCATCCGCACTTGCACATGCACTTTCACTGCACCCAATTGATCAATTTCGCGTGTACAATTATATAATTTAAGAGTTATGCCGCTAATTCTCTGGAGGCCGCCATCGACTTCAAGCTTACCGCTCATGATGGCGGTCTCCTGCGTTTTTTGGTAATTTATCTTTTTCATTGATAAATATTTGTGTTTGTATGCATCTTATTTAATGTACTTAAACAATTATAATTATGTATGATGAAGAAATAATAGTTACTTTATGTATATGATTATGTTCTATTTTGAAAACGCAGAAATAAAAACAAACAAACAAACTGTAATCTGCTGTTTACCCTACCTGTGTCATAACTAATTCACCATATTGCGAGAAGTAGTCCTTCATGCCTTCTACTGTTGTGTTGAAATCTAGACCAAGAACGATCAGATCTGATGTTCTCCTGTCATCAGTTTTTCTTGTCTTTCCAACTGGAAGTTCTCGTGTATCATCACCTTTCCGTTTATTTTCTGGATAATACAGAGTAGAGTACAAACAAAGTAATGAAAACAAAGTTATAATTATAAAGTTGCAATAAATGCCACATAACTCTAACAATGTTCTTCATATATTTCATTTTCAAAAATGTGACAATTTGATACCAGAGTGATAGCGATTTGCTTACAGGTGTACCTTTTCCAAAAATTGGATAACTCGTATAAAGTAAGCCTGTAAATTTTGCTTTAGCAATTATTTAATCACAATTTTAAGAATTTTATATAAATAAGAAATATACATACTAATAATACATACTTTCTTATGTCTGATTTATGGATCAGACATTTAGATCTAGACCTAAATAAAGAAAAAACTGGGAAAAAAGTTTTTGTGCCAAAAGTGGTACTAAATTGGCTCAATCTCCCCCTGTTGTGCAAGCAGTAAGGGTTACCGTTTGTGTATGGGAAATGTTGACAAATGTCAGTTTTATTAAAGAATGACCCATACCAGACGGTTATTTCTGTCTTATTATCAGCTACACATGTAGCCCTCAAGGCTCAAGCTAAGGCTACTCTACTCAATCTCGGTTTCTAAATTCTAGTAAGATTATGATATGCACCACATCAAGACAAGACGTGACAATCTGGGTGTCCGCGGTGCATCGTTTTGGCACCGCGCTCTTAATTCACAATTGATTCCTAGTGCACAGACAGGGCTCTGTTCAAATTGCTATAGCGCTGCTATTTGTAGCCCTTTAACATCATGAATAGGGTAATTGATCGAGACGTGGGGAAATTCCACTTCATCTCGTTCTTGATTTTTTTTTTGTATGACGATCAGAACCGGAGCTACGAGCAACCGAAGATTGACTACATATTCAATGCATCGGATTTCAACGAAGGAACGCGAGTCGAGTTTCAAATATTTATGTTTAGAATATTTATTTATTTACCTGCATATGAAATATCTAGGTGATTTGATTTCCGAAACAATGTTTTTTTGCTCCGAAACTTACACGATGTGTGCCAAGAAAAAATTGGGCGCATCACTGCACTGATAGTGGTACGCATGGTGGCAATTTTTACGGGGCTGCGCTGGCGTACATCGTTTATCGCAGCCGCCAGCTGATGAGCACACAAATCTTGCTGCTTGCTGAAGCGAGTTAAAAAACGGTCACAAATGGTCACACAACCATCCATTGACTTGTGTGGTTAAGGGGGGACCGAAAATAGGTGCTTTTGTAAACATTAAACTACCATCATTTCGCTATTCATTGACCTAGGGTGAAGATCTTGGTATCACATTAGATTTTTACATTGGTTCATGTACCTACAACTGCAACTACACACGTAGAACTTTAGCTTACATTAAGCGCATGCGCATTACGTTCATCCCGTCTCGGCCTCATTTTCATAAGTTGGCGCCTAGCCTAGCCGACACGAGCCCTTCAGATTGGCTATTGCTGGCTGCCACAGGCTCTATGTTATAAGATAAGGCTGCGACGAGTACTCGAATACTCGAGTACTTGAGTATTTGAGTACGATTTCTCGTACTCGAATACTCGGCCGCCATTTTTTTCTTTTTTTTCCCCATTCACCTGGCACTGTCCAGGCCGACGGTCAACCGTGTCCGAAGAGCACCGGCATGGTACCTTGGGTAAAATCCGTAAAAATGTTTCCCAGCTCAATCATACACAGGGTGTCACTGTCAACTCACCACTCAGAAACTGGGACCAAATCTCCGGATTTGTGTTTGGACTCGGAGGAAAATTTGTCTTTCATCTTTAGTTTTGAAAATAACATTGTTACTATTATTTGTGAAAAATTCAAAAGCACAAATCAGCGCCTTCAACTGCAACTCGAAGTAAAATTGCGTGGGTTTTCGGAGACGAACCTTCCATCGTAGCATGGTGTTGTCAACAACAACAACAAAATTTAAAAATTAAAAAAAAACATGGCATCCTATTATTCGAGTACTCGCCTGTAAGCCTGGGAGTGTACTAGAGTACCTCATTACACGCTTATGCACAGCAGGGAAAAAATTGTTTTTTTTTATTTCGGGGGCTCCATATCCAATTTTTTGCAAATTGTGGGGGGCTACTTTTTTGTGCTAAAATTCTTCCCATAGAGATTGCACGCATCCCTATGCGGTCTACGTGCATTGCGCGATCATGCAAAATTGGTCAAAGTTTTTTTTTTTTAAATTGAAATTCAAACCTTTATTCTTTGTGATCCTGAAGGTGATACTCAATAAATGAGGTGTCATATGAAAGAGCAGGTGAATCCCCATATTTCCAAAGGTGCGTCATCTCAGAATTCTAAAAATATCTTGGGTCAAAACATTGATTTAAACATTGTGCCCTGGCTAACTCCGAGGTTTGCCACTTTTGAGATATGACGCCCCGATCGATAAGTAGTCCCAGTCCTAAGGAATATATCTATGCGCTTATTTTTTCACTAGCCCCAAGGGATCACAAACAATTACAGTTTGAAAATACCCTTCCCCACATTTTTCGGATCAGCTAAGTAGGGAGGGGTAAGCTCCGCGCCGGCCGAACCCATGGTGATAGCGCGTAAAATCTGCACATGAATATGCATCGACCGCGTGTGTACAGACCCGGAAGTGAATGCCCATTGAAGACAATGTATTGCCGATCGCATTGAGTTGCGCGTGCAGTTAAGCAACACGCGTACACGTACGCTTGCATATTGCGCAATTCAGCTGTTTTGTTAAATTTAGCAAAACAACATAACTCTGCGTGTACGTATTTTTCGTCGATTCTGAGAAAAATACCATGAATATTTCTTTGATTAGAAGGGGCTGTATCTTTTGATAGAAACATCGGTGAGTCTGGAAATTTGAAATGTATTATTCTGAGTGAATGATTTGTTCAATTATCCAACCATAAAGGTGAAAAACAATCCAAAAGGGAAAATTGAAAAATCGTTCAGACACCCTACTGGTAAGTGGAACTGATGTAGGGTCTATATTAGCCTAAACCTAATTTTCAAAAATAAATGCATCGAATATGAATCCGCTAAAGTGACATTTTAGTCCAAAAGTTTGGCCGGAATTCGGTGGCCAGATCCGTTCCACCGAGTTTGCACAGGAGCGCCTATGGTCGGCTTCCGTCTCTAAAGAGAGGAGCCGGCCCTACCCAAATCAGACTCAGAGGCTAAAGAACGAAAGAGACAGAAATTTTCGGTCTAGACATGTCAGTGCGTTATGTATTTAATAGACCTACGTAAAAAGTCGTATTGACATTGCACTTGAACTTACGTAACGCGTAAGCTTACGTAAGTGGGGGCCCTCTCTCACTTAAATTCGGAACAGCTGCAGCGTATCGGCCAATCAGAGCGCGTAAACTCACTGTACAGCTTGGAATACGAATAGTTGTACGTGCTGCGTGAAGTTATCTAGCTTACCGCCCGCTTGTTCAGAATCATATCCCTACTTTTGTTACTCTAGAGTCTAGGGTCTTTTAGGGATCTAACTTCTAATCTAAGTCTTAACTTTCTTTCTTGTTTTAGTTAAGAGTCTAGACTAGACTATTTCTGATTTACCTTTAGGGAATGTGACGACGTAGAGATGATTTTGCCACACGCCATCTGGTGCCATCACTCGGCCTTCTACTACACGGAGTCCTCGCATTGTTCCTGATTCGGGATTACGGTATTTCAGCCCAGTCGCACCCGGGAACTGGGCGACAATCGTCGATAGCAAGATGGACGCACCTTCAGGGCTTGGTGGTTCGGCTGGCAGCTCGATAGTGGCTTCTGGGTCGTTTTCATCTTCTGTAGTCTGGATGTAATCTGCCATTTTTAGCTATTTATTTCAAGTTCAGTTTATTCTATAGTCAGAGTATAATAGAGTACATCAAAATTATCGTGTTTATCTAGTAGAAACCTCTCACTTAGGTTTTTTTAGATATCAACTTCGGAATTTCACGTTAGCAATGACGTCTGCCGACCTACATGTACGCCGCGTGAAATATAATAGATGCGTGACGCTGTGTAACGCGTAGACTAAGCTTCATGCACTTTGATAACAATTGTTTAAGACTCGTCTATATTAAGTGAAATTCATCATTTCCGAATTGTTTTCAACAATTTATCCATACATTATAAGTATTATAGTCATAATTTAAAACCAAAATTACAAAACTGAACTAATTTATTCAATTATAATAATTTCAACCGTCTTGCGATACAACTAAGATATGAAACGCAGGGCAGCGTGTGACTGTGATAAGTACAAGTTCGCCGACATCCCATTGAAATGCGTTTAAATTTTAACACACGCATTTTAATGGGATATCGGCGTAAAAGGCAAGAAAGAAGAGGAAGAAGAAAAAAGGAAGGGGGCGGCGGAGGGGAAGAAGGAAATCGGGGGGGGCGAAAGGGCCTTGCCTCCCAGGCTGTTGCCCCCAAAAAAAAATAATAATAATAAGAGAGAAGGAAGGAAAGGGAAAGAAAAAAGGAAAAGAGGAGATGAAGGGAAGGAAAAAAAGAGGTAGAAGAAAAAGAATGGATCGGGCAAAAGGCCCTTGCCTCCCCGCCAAAAAAAAGAGAGAAAAAGGGAAAGAGGAGAGCTAAAAGGGAACAGAAAAGAGGAAAAAGAAAAGAAAAGGGTGAAAAGAAGGGGAGATCAGTTGCGATTAATCCCGCCAACAACATGTGGCTCGGGGGGGGGGGCGAAAGGCCCTTGCCTCCCCCAGCAGAGAGAGAAGGAAGGGAAGGGAAAGGGAAAGAGGAGAGAAAGGGAATAAAAAAAGAGAAAGAAGACAGGAAGGGGAGATCAGTTGCGATTTTTCCCGCCAACAATGTGTAGATGGGGGAGGGGCAATTGCCCTCACCCAATAAAAATTCAAACGTGGTTTATTTCTAATTCAAAACCGGTGATTTACAAATGTTGCTGAAATGACATAATTTTCCGAGATTTTCCCTCACTTTTAAGTAAATTATACTTTATTATGCATTATTTTGTTGGAAAATGACAAATATACCTAAATTTTACAGTCAGGCAAGAAATATGCTTATTTAGAGGCCTACATGTCAGGGCCCGCGGAACGGCGGGGCTCGGGGCCTCGAGATCCCCCTACATTTTTTTGAAATAGTATGTTAAAGAGAAATAGAAAGAAAGAGAGAAAGAAAGAAAGAAAGAATAGTGACCTGCCAGTGTCACAAAATAATGAGGTATCAAAATATGCTCATCTGACCGTGATTAAATGCCTAAAACTCCTGAGCTTCCGGGGGCTCTGGCCCCTGGATTCCACCAAGGGCCCTAAGGCGGGCCCTGGATGCATGCTCATCTGATCATAATTTAATGCCTAATACCCTTGAGCTTCCGGGGCTCCGCCTTCTGGACCCCACGCCAATTAGTGACCTGCCAGTATCACAAAATAAGGTATCAAAATATGTTCATCTGACCGTAATTAAATGCCTCAAACCCCTGAACTTCTGCCCCCTAGACACCACATAGGGCCCTAAGGCGGGCTCCTGGATGCTCATCTGAATGTAATGTATTGCCTAAAACCCCTAAGCTTCCGGGGGCTCCGCCTCCTAGACCCCACGCCAATTAGCGACCTGCCAGTATCACAAAATAAGGCATCAAAATATGCTCATCTGACCGTGATTAAATGCCTAAAACCCCTGAGCTTCCGGGGGCTCTGGCCCCTGGATTCCACCAAGGGCCCTAAGGCGGGCCCTGGATGCATGCTCATCTGATCATAATTTAATGCCTAATACCCTTGAGCTTCCGGGGCTCCGCCTTCTGGACCACACGCCAATTAGTGACCTGCCAGTATCACAAAATAAGGTATCAAAATATGTTCATCTGACCGTAATTAAATGCCTCAAACCCCTGAACTTCTGCCCCCTAGACACCACATAGGGCCCTAAGGCGGGCTCCTGGATGCTCATCTGAATGTAATGTATTGCCTAAAACCCCTAAGCTTCCGGGGGCTCCGCCTCCTAGACGCCACGCCAATTAGCGACCTGCCAGTATCACAAAATAAGGCATCAAAATATGCTCATCTGGCCGTAATTAAATGCCTAAATCCCCTGAGCTTCCGGGGGCTCTGCCCCCTGGACCCCACCTAGATGCTCATCTGGCGGTAATTTGATGTCTAAAACCCCTGAGCTTGGGGGCTCCGCCCCCTGGAACCCACGCCAATTAGTGTCCTGCCAGTGTCACAAATAAGGTATCAAAATATGCTCATCTGACCGTGATTAAATGCCTGAAACCCCTGAGCTTCCGGGAGCTCCGCCCCCTCGACCCTTTTAGGAGTTATACAATTTCGCGTCACACCATCCAACATTCAATAAAGATGAATTATTTTCGATCCCGCGTATAAACAGACATACGGGCACATTTTCGCGTGCAGGCCGTGAGAATCTCAAATAGGCCTATTTCGAGCGAGCGAGCGAGCGAGCGAGATAAAAAATATACTTTTATTATTGCAAAAATATTATTTAGTCATCATTAGATACGTTGTTAGAAGTAAAGCAAACGCGAAGGAAAAGACACTTAGTTGTGGTATAAATTTCATTTCGATATGAAAATACAATGAATAAGGTTATATTCGGGCGCCTTGCTGCCCGAATCATGACTGTATTTGGGCAGCGAGGTGCCCAAATATTGTCATATCTTCATCCCGTTTTTCTACATTTTGTTTCGTCATCAAAATGATGAAAGTGAAAAATATATTTCGGAATCTTGCGTTTTCTTATACTTATTTTCCATGAAGTTGACGTTATTCCATAATACATTTTGTTAATATAACTAAAATATTCTCGCGGTACCCCACGCCGGTTGGAAAAGGCTGTACTTAGATGTTCAAAACTTGAGGGGGCAGAATGTTTAGACCGGTAGGGATATACCTCTTGCCCCTCTAGAGCGTGAAAATTCTGCTTTTTAAAGTAAAACGGACACACATACATTTTCTCGTATGTCTTCTATCTTTCACTCCTATCTCCATTTCTTTTTCTTCTCTTCTGTACGCTCCATCAATGACGCAGATCGGATCACCCTATATCAATTTTTGATCGTTTAATACACCTTTTACATTAAATTTAATTTTAGACTTATCATGTTACTGTTTCACATTATATTATAATCTTTGAAGAGCGTTTTCCAGTAATCTATCTCCTTATATTATCTCACGTTCTTTTTCATTTCTTTCGTCTCTCCCCTCGCTCTCACCTCGTTTTTTTGTTTGCCATTCGATTGCGGGCAAGTGCCCCCATGCCATGCCTTCACAGCTCTCAAGAAGTGTTTGAAAACACATCTTTTCTAATTTGTTTTAATTTTCCTCTCTGTTTGTAATTAATGTAAGCTTCATAAATTATGATTATTGTACTCTTTCTCTGTTTGTTTGTAAATATTTCTTGTTTATGCGCTTTGTATCTAATGAAAAGTCGATTTATAAATGTTATATTATTATCATTATTATCAATTCTGAATTTGTCCGCCGTTGAAATGTCTCTCCAGGCGAACATGTTGGCACTGCAATGGCCCAATGCAGGGCCAACTTTGCAAAACAGCGACGGTCCAATGTTGGGCCATTATTGAATTCTGACGTTGGGCCAGCATAATATTTTGACATTGACCCGATGTTAACAGTGGCGGATCCAGGGGGGCACAGGGGGCACGTGCCCCGGCCAAAAAAAAGAAAAGGAGAAAAGGAGGGGAAAGAAAAAGGAGGAAAAAAGAAAAAAAGGGGAAGAGAGAAAGGAGAAGAAAAGAGGGAGGAAAGAAAAGGGGAGAGGAGAAAAGGAGGGGAAAGGGGAAGAGAGAGGAGAGAAAAGGCGGAAAAAGAAGAAAGGCGGAAAGACGGAGGAGAGAAAAGGGGGAAAAGGAGAATAATGAGAAGGGAAAAGAAAGAAAGGGGATGATATTATAAGAAGGTGTTTTTTTACCGGGTAAGGGGCGGGGGGCATGCAATTTTAAGTCGAACATGACTAATACCCGCAAAGATTTTATCTCCTTTATAACTTCTAACTTCTAACTTATAACAGTATCCGCATTGTCATCGGGTCAAACCCCATGCCAGGAAAACATCACTTACGGGGGTTCAAAATAGCCACCCCCCCCCCAAAAAAAAAATCGCCTCGCCGCTACGCGGCTCGGACCTTGCGGCTCGTAGACGATGCTCCTCATCGTCATTGGGTCGAACCCCCCTCAAACTGTTACTTGATTTAAAAAGACGTTATCATGAACTGCTGTTTATGGTCTCCATTGTGTTAGTAGATGCCAGGAAAATATCACTTACGGGGTTCAAAATAGCCCCCAAAAAAAAAAAAAAAAAAAAATCGCCTCGCCGCTACGCGGCTCGGACTTCGCGGCTCGTGGACGATGCTTCGCATCGTCATTGGGTCGAACCCCCCTTAAACTGTTACTTGATTTAAAAAGACGTTATCATAATAATAATAATAATAATAATAATAATCTTTTATAGTCCACTCCAAATTTTATTAAACCGAAAATGGAAATTCTTTTTGCCCAATTGATCGTGGGCCCGGCAGCCACTGAGCAGCGCCAGATGCACTGCTTTTTATGGTCTCCATTGTGTTAGTATATAGATGCCAGGAAAACATGCACTTACGGGGGTTCAAAATAGCAACAACAAAAAATCGCCTCGCCGAATCGCGGCTCGTGGACGATGCTCCGTGTCGTCATTGGGTCAACCCCCTCATCCGCCCCTGGATCCCTACTCTTTGAGGGGGTAGGAGAAAGCAATTTTACGTCATATTACTCCAGGAAGTGCCTGAAAATGCACCTAATGTGGTTCTAAAATTGCAAATGCTTCCTACTCAGGGAGGGGTTCTGACCCTCCCAGACCCACCCCGCTTGGTCGCTCCGCTCCTCGCCGCTGACGCCTCGCTCCATCGTTTTTCATATATTTCACCCCATGCGATTTTGTGCCCCCGGTAAGAAATTCCTGGATCCGCCACTGGTTAAAATGTCCTCCAGCCCAGCATTGGCCATCATTTATTGATATTGGGACAATGTTGGAAAATTGTTGGAATAGCAATTGAAATATTGCACATGAAGAGGATCAATTTGCAAGTAAATGTATGTCCATGCACAAAACCATGAACACTTACACTAAAATTATGTACAGTGCATTGTGTTACATAAAGCCTTTTGAAGAAAACAGTCGATTTCCCTAAACAAGTAAAACTTCAAATGATCATTTAGGCATGTGCATATAATTTGTAACATGCAGGGAAGCAAACGGTTCTCTCGATCAACAACTGTAAGATACAGGCAAGTCATGCGTTATGAAAGAATTGTGTAATTGTATGTTATGTTTTCTTTTTATAAACATCAAACAAATACAAATTTCACTCTGCAATATCCTTTGTTATGAAGCAGCGTGACAGTTTAATCCATAAATTATAAAAATGGAAAAACAGCAATGGGAACACTCCTGTCCACGTATAGATGTTCTAACCCCTCCACTAAATACATCAAAGTAATGAACACAGAAGCGCGCCACACCTTTTCAGGTACCCCAAAAGTGCCCCTTTTTACATAGGAAAATTGCCCCCTTTTACATGGAAAAGTGCCCCCTTCCCCTTTTTATTTTGACACGTACCCCTTTTTCATCTAATAAGTGCCCCTTTTCCTTGTGATAAGTGCCCCATTTTTTCCTTCTTCAAAAGAGCCCTTCCCCTTCTCAGAAATGCCCCTTTTCACCTCTGATAAATGCCACTATAAAAATTTAATAAGTGCAATAAATGCTCCTTTTCTTTCGTCATTTGACCCTTTCCCATTTTCATAACTGCCCTTTTTACATCTCTGGTAAGTGCCCTTTTTTATCTCTGGTAAGTGCCCCTCTTCATGTACGAGAAAGGTCCCTACCACCTCTGATAAGTGCCCCCTTCACCTATGATAATTGCTCCTATTCAAATCTGAAAGGTACACGTTTCACTTTGACAAGTGCCCCTTTTCCTTTAAAATAATTGCCCCTTCCTCTTCTAATAAGTTCCCCCTTTCACCTCTGAAAAGCTTTTATTTTGACACGTGCCCCTTTTCCTTTCTAATAATTGCCCTATTTCCTTTTGATAAATGCCCCTTTTTAGCCCCTGATAAATGCCCCTATCGAAATCTGATAGGTGCCCCTTTTCCTTCAACAAATGTCCCTTTTCCGTTATAAGTTCATCTTTTCCATTCTCATAAGTGCCCCCTTTTCATCTCTGGTGAGTACCTCTTTTCATGTGCGAGAAATGCCCCTATTCACCTTTGATAATTGCCCTTTTTTACTTTGACACGTGCCCCTTTTCCTTTTTAATAAGTGTCCTTTTTCTTCTGTTATTAAGTGTCCCTTTTCCTTTCTCAATAACAACCCCTTCCATTTGACTCTTAATATCTTTGATAAGTGCCCCCTTTTACTTTGACACGTGCCTATTTTCCTTTTTAATAAGTAGCCTATTTCCTTCGCATAAGTGCCCCTTTTCTTGTTTTATATGAACTCCTTCCCTTTCCATAAATGCCTCTTTTCACCTCTGATAACTGCCCCTATAAGGTGCCCCTTTTCCTTCGACAGATACCCCTTTTCCATTCTCATAAGTGCCTTTTTTATCTCTGGTGATTGTCCCTTTTCAGGTGCGAGAAGTGCCCCATTTTAACCTCTGATAATTGCCCTTTTTACTTTGACACGTGCATCACTTTTTTTTTCTAACAAGTACTTTTTCCCTTCTGATGAAAGCCCCCTTTTCCTTTCTCCATGCGCCCCTAATTTAAAGCGACTAAGAGCCCTCCCCCTTTCTTTATTTTTTCCAGTTGATATTGTCATGTTACTTATAAAAGGCCTTTCAGTCTACCATGATTTGATCTAGCTTAAAACTCATCAGGATTTGTTTTTTTATCCTCTTTATAAGATGTAATTTTTCTCATTAAAGTTTGCAGGGGGAGGCAAGGGCTTTTCGCCCCCCCCCCCCGATCCACACGTTGTTGGCGGGATTAATCGCAACTGAACTCCCCTTCTTTTCTTCTTCCTCTTTTTTGTTCCCTTTTAGCTCTCCTATTTCCCTTTCCCTTCCTTCTCTCTTTTTTTTTTGGCAGGGGGGGGGGGAGGCAAAGGCCTTTTGCGATTTTCGCCTTGAAATTTCCCTTTGTAGGTGCCCTTTTTCCAGAAAGTGCCCTTTCTTCTTGGTGCCCTCCCCCCACTTTGGAAGTCGCTCGGCCGCCCCTGTTTGATTCTATATTTCGCTATAAATTCTGCATTGCATCATTACATTATAACTCCATTATGCCCTTTATGAAAAGCAATGTTCTATATGTTTATGATACATGTGTTCAATGAAATAAGCTTAGGGAAAGAGAGGATAGGAGAAAATATGTAAATAATTGAATGAAATGATATTGAAATTAAGTATTTATCATCCATCCGAAAATTAGTTTTTCACTGGTATAAGTTTTAAAAATCAATTTACAAAAATAAATAATCGTAGTCATAGGCAATTAGTAATGGCTGATAGTTATAATACAAAATAGAGTCATAATAGGATAGGTTACATTAAATCAATTTTATACGACAAGGATGCCAAAAGCGCGATCGAGTATAATGGTTTGAGATCATCATATTCGGGTATTTTTAATCATAAATTTTAATGATAAGATTTATAAAAGCAAAATGGAAGACTGTAAACCTTATAAGGTTGAAGAGCAGCGGATGCAATTCAAGTGCATGGGACACGTCCACTTAGTAATTTGTTTTAATGAGATCGCCCAAATCATGCCAGTGGCAATTTTGAAATAATGCGAACAAAAAAAGTGTAGCAAATAATGAGGAAAGAAAGGCTACAGAACTTTGCCTAGGCTCTGCATGAAAGGCTGTTCATGTTAGGTCGTTACATTCTATATGGTAGAGTTTACATTATCTTTAATGTTTATCCCGGATTATACAACGGAGATATAGTATGGTACGTGGATATATATTTGTGTGCCTGCAATAGCTATAAATAGAATGCTAAATCACAAACAGTGTCTATATCACAAGTTGCAGGGTCGTTGTTTCAAGGGAGACGTGGAGACGCCTCTTCATGGTAAATGTTCAGGGGGTCGACCGAAATTTCTAAACTAGCACAAAAATCTAAATAATGATTTAACGCTGCTTAACCCCATTTCAAGAAAATAGTAAAGGAGTTGAGTGGCCTGCATGGGTGATTAAAATTCCTCTGTAATAAAAATTTCCAACTACAACAAAATGTTGTTTTTTTCATCTAGAAAAAATAATAGGTATAATTATAATTTAATGCTTTTATAATGCAAAGTGAAAAGGAAATCTGCTTATTTGGGAGGGGCGAGTGTACCCTCACATGCGCTCCCAGCTTGGTCGCTAATCTAAGGTTCTTTGAATGTCGTGTCCCCCAGACATTACAAGAAAATCATTTAAAACGAATTTGAAAGGGTATAAGAGTAAAGGTGAAATTAAGATCGAGATGCGTGAAGGCTCAACACGGGGGCTAATTTCGAATGCGAAGCGGTATATAGTAATCCAGGCAGGGGCGACGATTTCTTTTCATGACCGGGAGGGGGGACGAAATGCGAGGGACGAGGGAGCAGTGGCGTAATGACCAAAAACGTTTGGGGGGGCAGAAAAAAAATCCGCATCACCACTATTCTTACATGCTACATGAAGGCCCCGCGGAACGTATTTCAAAGTGTGGGGGCTAAAGGGCATTTAATTAAGGTCAGATGAGCAACCAGGGGCCCGGCTTAGGGCCCATGTGGGGTCCAGGGGGCGGAGCCCCGGAACATATGGAAACGTTGTATCATCCGTTCAATCTGACTTGCGTGCATAGACCAGATAAGCATTTTTCCATGAAAAAGTGAAGTTTTCTCAAATGTGCGTTTCTTTCCAGCATTGTTTTGCCCGGGAGTCACTCGGGTAACATTTCAAAAAGTATAATATAAAAAGACAATATGCATTTCTTCTGTACTTTTGTCGGAAAAACATATTTATCCAGCACAATGTCGTCTCTTTTTTGCGTTGGAGAAGAGCAAAAAGCGAGTTTTAATCACACTTTGGCCGCTCTCGCAAGCTCTCACTCGTTCCACTGTGGTCAAGCGGCTTTGGGGCAAGCGGCTAATGAATATACTTATCGTTAGCTTTCTTCTGGTATTAATTTTTTTTTGATTGGATGTATATTTTTGTCGGAATTTACTCATTCACATAATGGAACTACCTTCCCGGTGGCGTCATTTTTTTCTGCGGCACAGATTGGGGCTTTTTTTTTTCAAGAGGTCTTGATTTAACCCTAACCCTAACCCTAACCCTAACCCTAAACTTTCCCATAGGCTTAACACGCACCTAACCCCAATCTGTGCCGCATAAAAAAATAACGCTTCCCGGTGAAGCCAGTGGCCCGTGACCACAGAACTGTAAATATACGTAGAAGGCTCATAGTGGTTCGAAAAATGTGGCCAGCGCTTGTACGTGATAAGGTGATATCCGCCATCTTTGTTAGTCCTCTTTTGTGTTCGCCGCTTTTTTCTCAACGACAGGCCAGACTGGAATTCTTGAAATTTGTGAGCTGAAAAAAAAATCGAGGACTAAGCAAAATGGCGGCGTGTGCACTCGAGCATATCTCCCAGCACGTTCAACGGCCACACGTTGATCTGTGCATTGTGAATTTGGATGGGCGCTCTACGTATTTTACAGTTCTGTGCCCGTGACCCCTGCACTCAACGCTGTGTGTTGTGGTCAACTTCTTTATGAGACAAATCCAAGCAAACGTTTCCATATGCTCAGGGATTTTAGGCATTTAATTACGATCTGATGAGCATCCAGGGGCCGCCTTAGGGCTGTTGGTGGGGTCCAGGGGGCTGAGCCCCCGGAAGCTCAGGGGTTTTAGGCATTTAATAACGGTCAGATGAGCATCCAGGGGCCCGCCTTAGGGCCCTGTGGGGTTCAGGGGGCATAGCCCCCGGAAGCTCAGGGGTTATAGGCATTTAATTACGGTCAGATGAGCAACCAGGGGTACGCTTTAGGGCTCTTGATGGGGTCCAGGGGGCAGAGCCCCCGGAAGCTCAGGGGTTTAAAGGTACTATGTCCCATTTGCAGGCCCAAAAAATGAAAAGATTAAATTCCAACTGCATTTGAAAGACAATACTAATTTAGAACTTCCCTAAAAAAAGGGGGATTGAAAATGTCTTTAAGTGGGAAAATAACGACTATTAGTTGTCGAATCGACTTAGGAGCTATAGAGCCAGTAAGTAATAATAGTCTGATTTTCAGACCATTGTACCTAATGGTCGTACGTTTTATGCTGCGCAAAGATTCAATCAGTTTAATTTTGGCCATTACAAGAAGTGGGTTATTGATGTAGATTAATGCTCATGTACCCTTTACAGCTCATTTCATGTATGTTATTACCAAAGATGAAAATAAGCCAGTCAGTCACTCAATAGTGTCTGACAGTGAAGTCTAGCAAGTAAACGGGTTTCCTTGCATAATTTGAATATTAGGACACTGCTAACGTTTAAATTTCACAGATAGGACATACATGACATATTCATAATTCCTGCAAAGTTCTACAGAATTTGATGTTGGCTGCAAAAGGGACATAGTATCTTTAAGGCATTTAATAACGGTCAGATGAGCATCCAGGGGGCAGAGCCCCCGGAAGCTCAGGGAAAAATCATGCCATTTCAGCAACATTTGTAAATCACTGGTATCGAATTAGAAATAAACCACATTATGTGAATGTAGTTGGGAGGGCAACTGCCCCCAAACCCCCCATCAGTACGCCAGCGCGAGGGAGCATAGTGAACGAGAGGGGTGAAGGTGACGGAAGTGACTACCCCTCACAGTTTTTGAAGTTTTGTTGTATTAAAAAAACTATAGTATAAAAACAAGCAATATACTTTTCTACAATATCTACCTGTACATTTTGAGAAAGTGAGAAGATTTTTGCATATTTTTTTGTCTAAACGCTGCACTCTTTGGCTCTCTAGAGCCTAAAAAATAAATCGAGGGGACGGGGGACGTGTCCCCCCGTCCCCCCGGGATCGCCGCCCCAGCATCCAGGTATGTCGTTTCTTTAAGTTAAAACAGTACGATTCAGACACCTTGCTTCGAGAACTGAGCTTTGTCAAGAGAAAGATGAATATATCGTCTATTTGAAACTGTAATCAGCTAAGAATATGAAATGTCGAACGAACTTTTATAAAAACTTTCAATGAAGGCCTTCATTTTGAACTGTGCGAAGGTACAATATTTGATGCGACGCGGAATAGTTGAGGAGCAGGTGGTTTGTTTAAGTTGGATCTAGACATCTTGATCCTCGTACCGAACTATATCATGAGAAAGGTGAATATCTCCTCTATTTGATACTTGGATCAAATAAGAATATGAAATGTCTTACGAACTACTATTAAACTTTTCATGAAGGCCTTCGGATCGTTTTGAGCACTTCATTATTAGTTGGGTGCAGGCAGTCCGTTTTGGGCGACATTTCTATAAAGGTGTTTAACTTCGCACTATCTAGTTTAATCCACAACTCTGTTGTTTTCTTTCGTTTTTTTCTTCTGACTTTTGCTAATACCAAATTTCGTAAATACATGATTTAAAGGTAGGCCTACTATGTTCCATTTGCAGGCCAAAAAAATGAAAAGGTTAAATTCCAACGGCATTTGAAAGACAATACTAATTTAGAACTTCCCTCAAAAACGAAAGGGCTTGAAAATGGCTTTAAGTGGGAAAATAACGACCACTGTTGTCGAATCGACTTGAGTGATCGCAATAACCTAAGTAATAGTCTGATTTTCAGACCCTTTTACCGAATGGTCGTACATTTTGTGCTGCACAAAGATTCAATCAGCTTAATTTTGGCCATTACAAGAAGTGGGTTATTAATGTAGACAAAATGCTCATGTACCTGTTACAGCTCATTTTATGTATGTTATTATATTACCAAAGAAAAAGAAGATGTGCAGTCAGTCACTCAATAGTGTCTGACAGTGAAGTCTACAAGGTAAACGGGTTTAATTCCTTGCATAATTTGAATACTAGGACACTGCTAATGTTGAAATTTCACAGATAGGACATACATGACACATTCATAATTCCTGCAAAGTTCTACATAATTTGATGTTGGCTGCAAAAGGGACATAGTATCTTTAAAATGTACAATTTATTTTGGTTTAGAAATAATTTTCATTTTAGATCCTTTTTCGCGCCACGTAGACGAACGGACGTGTCATTGGTTCTCTCTCGGACTATACCGAAATTTCTTTTTTGGAAAGTACTTTGGAATTCAAATGGTTTAATTTGGAAAGCTACATGAATCTGGAATTTTTCTGTAGGTAAGCAAATTATTTGTGGGCCTTTTTAACACAATCCTGCACTTTTAACCTTGTATAGCACATAAGACGGCACTCAAATTTCCCGCCTTTTTTGGGAGGCCAATCATGGCGGCTTCGGCTACCTCTGAGCCGGAAATGTCTGTGAGAAGCGAAGGAGATGATGTATTTAGAATTGTTAGTCATAATCGCCATAGGAAAGGCGAACCTAATAAAAAAGAAGACGAGAAGAAAGTGTAGCAATAGAAAACCTCAATACCAAAACGTCAGATTCTGACTCAAACACTACGGTTTATCGAACCCCTTCTCCTGGCCAAGATCCCAAGCAAACAGATCTTAAACTTTTCATTACCCCAATAGACAAAAACAAATCTCTTAAAAATGTGAGTCCCATAAAAATCGCACGAGCATTTAAAGACGTGTGTACGTGTCAGTCCCGTGGAATTCATAAAGCCTGTTAGCTCTGGATTATTAGTTAAATGTAAGAACATAAAACAAGTTCGTGTAATCCAACAAATGGAAAATATAGGGAACATTCCTGTCAAAGTGACCGAGGGTGCAAGAGGCGCCAAAGGGGTGATTTACGCCATTCCAACAGAAATGACGGAGGAAGAAATGTTATCTGAATTAAGAACGCAACATGTGACAGCGGTTAAAAGAATGACTAAAAGGGTAAAGAATGGAGAAGATAAAGAGCAAATGGAAACAAACGAACCTAAGCAGATCCCTCTAACAAGCGTCATCCTGACGTTTAAATACATCCACTCTCCCAACAACAATAAGAATGTGCTACCAAATAAAGTCAGTGAAACCATACATTCCAAAAGTAGTCAGGTGCTACAAAAGTCAAAGATTTGGGCACGGGGCAGTACAGTGTCGATCTAAAATTAGATGTGTTAGATGTGGGGAAAACCACAATTTTGAGGAGTGCGCCAAAAAAGCTACTCCAAAATGTGTAAACTGTGGAGGAGAGCATTCTGCTGCATACAATGGATGCACACAAGCAAAAAAGCAAAACAAGTACAACACATCAAAATCACACAAAAACTCACATATGCACAAGCATCACAAATATGGACAAATAAACAAAATCAGCCCAAAACTAACATCGTCACACAAACCTCCCAAATGAGGAAAGAGGAACAAGTAAACACACAAATTAAACTAAATGATGCGGTACTTGTCTCATATGCCAACGCTGCAACCACACAAAACATACCCTCCGTAACCACTAGCACCCCACATACTCAAAATGTCTTACCACCTCGAACTAATCAAGCAACAACAACAACAACACAAAATTCCAAAACAACAATAAACAATTCCACAACAATCAATTCCACAACAATCAATTCAAGAAAAGACAATGAAAACAACGAAAATCCCTCTGTACCCCTGAACTTTATAGCTACTGCAAAGGATGATCAGAAAATTGATTTTATATGTCAATTGATTCTCTCATTCACAGAGGGCAAAACTCTCAAAGAAATAAATAATTTTGTTCTGGTCGCAGCGAAAAGATCGCTGCAGCCAAGAAGTAGTGCTGCCAATGTTCATAACGATACTTAAAACATTGATATTGTTTTCCATACTACAATGGAATGCGCAAGGACTACTAGGGCATGGAAAAGAACTTACAAAGTACTTAGATACACACACGGATTGTTATGATATGATATGTATACAAGAAACATGGTTTCAGGAAAATAGAATTCTTCAAATTCCTGAATACATATGTCTCCCAAGAAATAGGGAAAATCAGGCGAGGGAGGGTGCGATATACGTTCATAATAAAATCAAGTATGAAGGTCCAATGAATGATGTAAATTTAGAAATACAGCAAGTAAATATACATGCAGGAAAAGAAAAGTTATCAATTGTGAACTTTTATAATCCTTGTAAGAAATTAAATGAATAACTATGAATGTGCTATTAAAAAACGTGAATAAAAATGATAAAGTTATTATAGTAGGCGATTTTAACGCTCATGGAACCATGTGGGGAAGTGATAAAACAGACAAGAATGGACAAGTGATAGAGCAATTTGTGAATCAACATAATCTAACTATTTTGAATGATGGTGAAGGAACCAGATTGGATCCACGAACAGGAAAACTGTCATGCTTAGATATATGTATAACCACTCCTTCATTGGCATCTAGAAGTACATGGAGAGTCATGGAAAGCCTTTTTGGAAGTGATCACTTCCCAATTTGTATCAAAACAACTTTAGATGGGAAAAGTTCGGAATATAAAGATGATTAAAAAAGAAGTGCAGATGATTTTATTTCCTTTAAACATATAAATTTGAAAAAATTTGCTAAGAAATGTGAAGAGATTATTAAAAATTATCTCATACTTATAAATAACGATATACAAAAATATATGATAATTTCATGAAATATTTAAAAGTATGTATAAAAGAAACTGTACCGAAAAGGAGAAATGTTTTAAAAATCCGGTGCCTTGGTGGACCAAAGAGTGCACGGAGAAAATCAAAGAGAGAAATAGAATGTGTAATAAGATGTCACGGAAAATAACTTTTGAAAAGGTAGATGAGTACTTAAAAAAGAAAGCAGAAGCACAGCGTGTGCTCCGCCAAGCAGAACGAAATTACTGGCGGGCATTTTGCACGAAACTGGATCAGTATATGCCAGAATCAAAGATCTGGGCTTGTATAAAACGGTTGAATGGTGTACCAGTAACAAAAACAAAAAGTATGTCAACATTGGTTGAAAATGGTAAAGATATTGTTTCCGATCAGGACAAAGCAGATGCCTTTGGAAATTACTTTCAAAAAATAGGAATAAAAGACAGAGATACAAATAAGAAATTACCAAAGGCACCAAACAATGACATTCATATTCTGAATGTTGAACATGTAATAAATGAACTCTTTTTTATAACAGAATTGGAAAAGGCAGTACGGGTAAAGATAATATACCATACATTGTGTACGAAAATCTGCCAAACGTAGTTAAGGAAATCATGTTGAATATCATTAACTTAATATGGGAAACCGGGGAAATTCCAATTCAACTGAAACATTCTGTAATAATCCCTATTTTAAAACATGGAAAAGATCCTAGAAATACATCGTCCTATAGACCAATTGCTTTAACATCATGTTTTGCCAAAATTATCGAACGAATGATAAAAGAAAGACTG
This sequence comes from Mesocentrotus franciscanus, assembly GCA_037976565.1. NCBI lineage: Eukaryota > Metazoa > Echinodermata > Echinoidea > Camarodonta > Strongylocentrotidae > Mesocentrotus > Mesocentrotus franciscanus. Next base: position 7,061,971 of record CP137682.1, on the reverse strand, counting down.
CAATGGTATGTTGAAAAGCATGAGTTGTTACCCATGTTTCTAAGTGGATTTAGGAAAGGTCGTAGTGTTACAGACAATATTGTCCAATTAGAGAATGACATTCAAAAGAGCATAAACTGTAATGAACACACAATAGCAGTTTTCTTAGATGTTGAGAAAGCGTTCGATACTGTTTGGATAAAGGGACTGGCATTTAAATTGATTGATTGATTGATTTTTATTCGACAAGCTTCCAACATATACAATAATAACAGATCAGAAATAAGTCAGCTTGAACAGGATAACCCACGAAAGCTCGAGAGCTTATTTCCAGTGGGGTCCCCTACAGACATGTACAAAATTAATAAGTGAAAATAGTAATATTTACAGACAGATAAGAACCATAAAAAGAATTACTTATTAAAGATAATGATAATAACAACATTAAACTGATGATGGAAATGATAAAGAGTACAAGAAGAAAAAGAAGAAGGAGAAGAAGAAAAAGAGGAGGAGGAAGAAGAGGAAAATAATGATGAATTTGTAGAATTTCTATAACGTACAAAAACATAAGTATATACAAAATGAAAAAGTATGAACCGGCAGAAGAATACAAATTTCAATCATATAACATGTCATTCACTTCTCTTCTCTGACTCTCAAGTATTAGGTATTCCTTTAATTTCCTCTTAAAATGAGCATAGTTTTCTATTTCCTTTACACCATTGGGAAGGGAATTCCAATGTTTTATGGCATTGTAATAAAACGAATTTCCAATACTACCTACTCTTTCTGGTAAGTTAAAGTTGAATCGGCTATTTCTTGTATTATAATCATGAACGTCAGTAACAAGATCGAAGTTGGATCGAATATAATGATTCGACCTAGTATGATAAATTTTATGCACGTGATGCAATACGAGTTGTTTTGATCTTTGGTCGACTTCAAGAAAACCAGCTTTAGAAAGTTCGCAGTAGCCAACATGAGTTCTTGGACCAGAACAGTTGATAAATCTCACCATTTTGTTCTGTATAATCTTCAACTTCTTTTGATCTGATTTGTTTATGTTACTATACCATGCAGGGTTAGCATAGTCAAATAAACATTGAATAAGAGCAAAACAGAGTGTACGTCTTGCTTTTAAATCCATACAACTTTGATATCTGTACAAAAATTTCAGACGAGAATTTGCTTTTTTTACAACTGATTCTACTAAAGATGAAAATGAAATTGCGCTAGCTAACTCAATGCCTAAATACTTCACAGACTCTTTCCTCTTGATTACTTGATTATTGTGTGTCACTTTGAATTCAAATGACTTTTTAGAACTACTCTTAGAACAAAACAAAATGCTTTCTGTTTTTTCCAAGTGTAAAGAAAACTTATTATCAGTCATCCAATCGACACACGTAGACAGCTGTTCACTGAGCTTTTCCTCAATATATTTAGGATCAGGATTTGAACAGAGTAGTACGCTGTCATCTGCGTACAATAATAGTTTTAAGTCTTTTATACAAATACACATATCATTTATATAACTTGAAAATAGAATTGGGCCTAAAATGCTTCCCTGAGGAACACCGCATGTTATAGGCATTAGTTTGGAACGAATATCATGAATGGCCACTACTTGGTGTCGATTAGATAAGTAGGATCTTAACCACTCTAAACTTGCCTTATTAAAACCCATTAGTTGTAACTTATTCAATAAGACGCAATGATTAACTGTATCAAAAGCTTTTTGCAGATCAAGGAGCACCATACCAACAAAGCGCCCTTGGGAAGTTTCTGTCCTCAAAATCAGTCAAATGAATTAGACATGTTTCAGTCGAATAATCATGTCGAAAACCAGATTGAAATTCATAAATTATATCATTTTCTTTGAAGTATCTTTCAATTTGAACACAGACCGATTTTTCTAGAATCTTTGATGCTACACTTAAAACACTAATAGGTCTGTAGTTGCTAACATCAGTTTTATCTTTCTTTTTATAAAGTGGAGTCACTTTTGCTATTTTCATATCCTCTGGAAAAGTACTCGTCAAGATAGATAGGTTCATTAAGTAACTTAGAGGCTTAAATAAAACCTTCGCACCATCTTTTAGAAATTTAGCTGGAATCATGTCTAACCCAGTACTTTTTGATACATTCAACTTACGTAACTCTTTGAAAACAAATTGTTCACTGATTGGTAATAACTCGAAGCTGTTTTCGCGTATACCTTTTCTTTCGTAAAACTCACGAATACAATCATTGTCTGCGCTGAAAAAGTCTTTGGAAGGGGGGAGTTTGTCTACTAATTTGGCAGCCACATTTGTGAAATGAGAATTGAATTCATCAGCGATGGCCATCTTATCATGACATAATTCCCCATCAATTGTAATGACAGATTCTTGTTCTTTTCGCTTCTTATTTTTAATCCTAAGCTTTTAAGATTCTGCCAAAGCCTTTTCGAATCTTGTTTATTTTCTTCTATCTTGTTTTGTAAGTAATCGAGTTTACCCTTTTTCACCTCTCTTTGGACCATATTTCTTAATACTCTGTATCTTTTATAGAGCGTCTCATCTTTTGCTCTTTTCCTAAATTTGTTGTATACTATATTTCTCTCTTGAATTAGGGAAAGAATATCTTTAGTCACCCAAGTTTCTGATCTTTGTTTTATTCTAATCCGTTTCAGTGGCGCTATCATATTCAAATTTGAGATAAAAACATGTTGAAATATTGACCATGCCTCATTTACATCTGTACAGTCAGTTATTCCTGACCAATCAACAACAGATAGTTGAAGATTGAAAGTCTCTTCTGTATATTTTTTCATGGATCTGATATCATTAGTCCTGTGATGACCTATAGCCAGTCTAATATTTTTCCTCATCAGAATGAAGACTCTGGAACGCCAACAACAATTGGTTTTGATCTTGGTATAAGCAAATTTATCCACAGGGATTCCGTATCTCCAGTACTTATAGCATCCATAATATTAAATTCAATATCATTTCTGATATAGAAACATATACACCATACTTATATTTCCGACCGTCAACTTTCATTTTCGGATCATCACTTGATTTTGTCAAACTTTCACTTAATTCAAAACCCTTCTTACAAATTGAAGATATTTCTCCCAGTCTTTCAAGTCCACCTTGGATGGTCTGAAGGCTGGTTTTAGTCGTGACCTCTGAATCTCTGATCGACTGCGCTGAAATCCAAAGATCTCCCAGAAAGAGCTTCGGCGTAGGATTTTACGGGGCTGCTTTTTTCCTCATCAGAATGAAGACTCTGGTTTCCTCGGTAGATGGCTTGATACCGCCTTGCTCCAGGTTGACTGCCTGTATCCTGATCCGACGACCGTTGAGTCCAGCCCTGGCCTCGTGTTGTCGGTTGGTCAGCACGGTTGATGAGGCGTTTCATGTTGCCTGCCAAGATTCGTTGACCGGCTCTGTTGAGGTGAACGCCATCACGCCCGAGATGCTGCTCGCTGATTTCGTTGTTGATGATGAGGCCCCATCTGTTCTCGTTGGCTGCCAACTCCATCAGATAGTTGATCTCATCAACCCGCTTCTTGTCCGCCTCACTCTCCCATCTACGATGGATGATCGTAGAGACTGAGACGGTAAACCCCTCGGCAGCAACAGACTTGCCGAGGTCTGTGATTTGGTGGCAAACTTCACCAGCACCCTCAGAGATGTTGTTGGTGCCAGCGTGGATGATCAGTTCTCCCCCTGGCTTGAGAAACTCGCAAGGTGAAGAGGTGAAGATGTCTCTCACTTTTGCACCGGGGAAAGAGACGCACTTCACGTTCTTGCTGCGGGAGAGATGTCTTCCGTCGATGTGTTTGATCATGGAATCTCCGACCACAACTACATCGTGTTTGTTGCGGATCACACGATGTCGGTGGCGGTAGCCCTCTATCTGTTCCTGGTATGGCGGTGAAGTAGAAGTAGATCTAGTAGGTGTTAACGGCGAAGCTTCTGTTATTGTTTCTTGAACAGCAAGAACTTCGAAGCGGTTAGATGTCGGCACCATAATTATCTCCACTATGTCTTGATTTCCGTCGTTTCCGGGCAGATCCTCAATATTGCTATTAAGGATAGTGTCGTCAGTGTCGTCTACGATGCCCTCTTCCACAAAGGTAGTGTTAGTCGTGGCGTCGCGATCTTCTGCCTTCGTTTCTAGACGTTTGAGTCTTCCGTCAATGCTTTTCACGAACGCCAATATTTCCAGGAGAACGTGATTGTCCGGTTGTTCTGCAATGCCTTCTTCAAGCCTTTCTTTATCAGTATTTCGTGCTGCGATCTCAGGATCCAAGGCTCTTTTGAGACGAGCGGTTAGTGTTGCCTTTACGCCGCTTTTGTCAAGACCTCTCTTTGAAGCTCGCTACGAAGTTCTTTGACACGAAGATGTTGGATGTCGTCTAAGGACACCATTGTGACGTAATAATATAAAAACTAGTTTTTTAAATATTTTTAAAGATGCAAAAAAGGGCGCAAGATAAGAATCCGCGTCGTGGAGATGGTCACGCACCCTTGCTGATTTTATGGCGTATAGTAATAGTCTGCGTAAATTAGGAGTTGTCTGGCAACCTGTTTTTTACGCGCCTATAATAACAAATTTCAAAGTTATATCGTTGGAAAATAATGACGAAAATGTTCGGAAATTCCGTATTTTCTCGAAAGTTGATTGCACGAATAATAAATTAAGAGTACTGTGAAAATCGTCACTTTGTCCGCTATCCAAAGATGTAAAGATTATCCACAAACAGTATATATTTTCCTTGTTAGACAGCAAAAACCGGAGCAACAGAAAAACACGTCTGCTTCCTCCAATATGGAATTGAAGGGAACATGTCAAGGTATATAGAAAATTATCTAACAGCACGAACCTTTCAAGTACGAATTGGTAATACAGAATCTAGAAATTATAAATCACATAACGGGTTACCACAAGGGAGTGTTTTAAGTCCTCTTTATATAACATAATGATGAGTGATATACCGACAGACCCAGAGGTAAGAATATCTATGTATGCAGATGACTGCGCAATATGGATATCAGGCAGGAACATTGTACAGATTACTGAACAAATACATAAATATTTGAATCTTTTAATCTGTTGGTTTGAAGAGTGGGGGTTTCGACTCTCAGCTGACAAAACAGTGCCCGTATTTTTACGAAGAGCTGGAATGTTTTACCGCCTGAAATAGAATTGAATGGAAATGTGCTAATGTAAGAAAAATCTCACCGCTTTTTAGGAGTTATATTTGATAAAAGGTTAACCTGACAACCACATATCGAACATGTAATCATGAGAAGTAAAAGAAAATTAAATATCTTAAGATGTCTAACTGGAACAAATTGGGGAAGCTCCTCGAAATCACTTATGATGGTGTATAGAGCACTTATAAGATCTCTTTTGATTACGGATGTGAGGCGTATGACAGTGCAGCTGTTACCACAAAAAACCATTGACTCCGTTCAATACCAGGCATTGAAAATATGCGCTGGTGGGCTGCCTTTAACCTCTTTAGAATCGCTACAGGTGGAAATGGGGGAAATGCCTTTGGATATAAGAAGACAAATGCTTTCAAGTAAATATCGACAAAACATCGAAAGATGGACGAATCATCCGCTGTTGAAAAACATTGAACCATGTTGGCAAAAAACGTAAACAAACCTTTTGGATATAGAACACAAAGCAAGCTGGGAAAACGTATAGAATCGATAGGCCCCTCCCCATTTCCACCATGGTTATTCTACCCTCCGGTAGTTTCAACTGAATTAAGTACTCGAATAAAGAAAACAGATCATCCTACACAGCAAAAACAAAGCAGTTTGGAAATCATACATACAAAATGGGTGACTCAATTACATATTATACACGGATGGATCAAAAGTACCTGAAAGATGTACTTCTGCAGCTTCCTTTTACGTTCCTTACTATTCTATACATCAGAGCAAAAGGTTGGCAAATTTTACCTCTTCGTACAGGGCTGAATTGGCTGCCATCATTCTTGCTCTCAGATGGGTAGAGGAAATAGATATCTATGTGGGGGTTGTTATTTTCAGTGATTCACTAAAGGGCCTATCTCACTGAGCGGCGAATGCTTGCGAGCGTAGCGAATTAGGGTTTAGCCAGGGTTCGTAAATGGTTGCAAGAAAGTTCGCAAACAGATTTCATTGTCGCTAACAGTTTTTCTCGTCGCAAAACAGTTGTAGGCCTTTGTAAAACAGTCGTAAGCCTTTGCAAACGGTTGTAAGACGGTGTCGCTGAAGTTTTTTTTTGAAATTTTTTTCTTCCAAAAATCCAACATTCGCTAGGTTCGCAAGCATTCGCCGCTCAGTGAGATAGGCCCTTAAGTGCTCTTATTGCATTACAGCAACAGAAGGACGAGGCATTTATTCTGGAAATTCTCACCATTACTACCCACTTAAAGAATAAAGGAGTTGATATATACGTAGAGTGGATACCTGGACATTGTGGAACTCAAAGGAAACGAGATGGCGGATTTCCACGCAATTAAAGGCCGCATTAGTTAAGAAAATAGAAGTCAATAATAATTTAACTCTGTCTGAGATGAAAAGCTTGATTATTATAAGTTCCAAACTCCTTTGGCAGGAGAGGTGGAATAAAACAAACTCCTATTTGAAAACATTCAAAAAGATGTTAATAAACAATTATGTTCATCAGAGAGACAGCATGCAACAATCATTCATCGCCTCCGCTTTGGAGTCATTGGACTTAATCAGGATCTCCTCAGATTAAGAATTCATCCCACTAGTTTTTGTGATAGATGTTTGTTTGTTTGTTTGTTTGCTTTTATTTCTGCGTTCAAAATAATACAATACATAATATAAAATGTGTTTACAAAGATAATATACAAAACAATTCATAAGATAAACAATATAGTCATGATACATAATGAATACAAAATAAGGAAGTGAGCTTAAACTTTTTTTATAGATAAATATACATATATACATACATATACATATATATAACATATACATAGCACATGCATACATACACATACATACACACATACACCTATACATACTCTCACATATAATATAACATAATATAATACATATAATATAATATACAATCCAATCAATGAACGCAGGAGACCGCCATCGTGAGCGGTAAGGCTTGAAATTGATGGCGGCCTCATAAAAAGATTCGTGACTGAAATTGATATTTACTGATCAAGTGGGTGCATTGCAGGTGCAGGTGCTGGTGCTGTATGTAGCAGTTGAGTAAAATGAGGATATTGAATGACGAATGTGAATATTTATGTGAATATATTAATTTGGAGTATGGGATTCATAAGATTGAATGACAGTTTTTTTAGAGTGGCTTTCAAGGAGTATATGGTCGAACAAGATTTAATATTGTCTGAAAGATTATTCCAGATGTCTGGACCATGATGACGAATTGATTTAGAGGCAATTAACAGTCTTGGGTTTGTGAGATGAAAGTTTCCGGATATGCGAGTTGGGTAGGTATGGACAGAGCTATTGAACTTAAACATGTCATCAAAAGACGAAGGGAGCAGATTATTAATATACTTAAACATAATGATAGCTATTTGAATAGTATATAAGTCGGCAATTTTTAGTGCTTTTTGTTTAAAAAATAAAGGATCGGTGTGGGCCAAGTAATGCGATCCTGTACAAATGCGAATTGCTCTCTTTGTAGTTTAAAAATAGAAGTCAGCTTTGTAGAACCACAACTAGCCCAAACAACGTTACAGTAGGTTATATATGGGAGTACTAACGAATTATACAATAAAAATAAAGTTTTATGAGGTAAAATAAATCTTAACTTGGAAATTATTCCAATAATTTTTGAGATATTTATTATGATATGGTGCAGATGTTCATTCCAAGATAAAGTTTGATCTATGATAACACCTAAAAATCTAGAGTGAGTTTTCTGCTCTAATGGCATGCCGTCAATCTGTAAGTGAATTGGAGTATCAGTAATATGAGAATGGTGTTTAAAATAGATGAAGTGGGTCTTTTTTGTGTTCAAAGATAGTTTGTTAGCTTTAAACCATTGTGATACTTTGTTTATTTCATGATTTAATATGTTGTTTAAGGAAGTGAGATTTTTATGAGAAAAAAAGATATTTGTGTCGTCAGCGAATAATACAAAAGATAAAATGGAGGATGTATTAATAATGTCATTGACATATAGCAGAAATAACAGTGGGCCTAGAATGGAGCCTTGAGGGACACCACATTGAACTAAAAGTGAATCAGAGTCATAACCATTAAATGTGACATATTGTCTTCGATTTCTTAAATAATCTTTAAACCAAAGGAGTGATTGACCTCGTATACCATAATAATTAAGTTTTGAAAGTAAAATATCGTGATTAAGTGTATCGAAAGCCTTACTGAGGTCACAAAATATACCAATGACATGTTCTTTGTTAGCTATGGCGTTTGTAATTTTATCATAAATTTGGATTAAAGCCAAGTTTGTTGAGTAATTTTTTCTGAAGCCATATTGATTAGAAGTTAGCAAATTGTGTTTGTTGATAAATTCATAGAGTCTATTATATACTATTTTTTCAAAAATTTTGGATATACTTGGGAGTAGAGATATGGGGCGATAATTACTAATTTCATTAGGATTGTCTTTTTTGAAAATTGGATTGATTTTAGCGATTTTGAATAAGTCCAGAAAAACACCTTGTGATAATGATTTATTGAAAATGTGACTAAGAGGGTTAGCAAGTGGGTGAATTATTTCTTTTAAAAGAGACACTAATTCTATCATGCCCGTGAGATTTGGAGTTGTTAAGAGAACGTGTAATATTGATAATTTCGGTGGGGTTCGTGGGGCTCAAGAAAAGAGAATGTGGATTAGGTTGGGGGAGATAATCCGTGAAATGCGCATTTCGGCTATTAATCTTGCTTGCAAGTTCGGGTCCGATGTTTGTAAAAAATGAATTAAATGAGTTTGCATGAAGGGAAGAGTCAACTTTAGAACCATTTAAAGTCATATCATCAGTAGGTGGGGGATTGGCCTTAGTTCCCATTACCTCTTTGATGATTTTCCAAGTTGCATTAGTATTTGAACTGACATCCTTTATTCTATTAGCATAATACATTTTACGTGATATACGAATTAATTTTGTCAACTTGTTGCGATATAACTTGTATGTTTTTAAATTGGCTTCAGTAGGATTGTGTAAATGTGACTTGTAAAGGCGATTACGTGTCTGTATTGATTTCAATAAACCCTTTGTTATCCAAGGATGTTTGGGGGTTTTTCTATTATTTTTACTTTACCTATGGGAATATTTTTTCATAATAATGTTGTAATTTATTATTCAAGAGATTATATGATATGTTCGCGTCAGCTTCATTGTATACATCCTCCCACTCCTCAATTAATAAGTCTTGCTTCATTAATTCAATATTACGTTTAGATTCTTTTCGATATGTACGTTGGTTAAATGATTTGGGGCATGGTAGTTTTAATTCACAAGTTAAAAATATTGGTAAGTGGTCTGAAACTTCAGAGCATAGAATTCCTCCTATCATTTTGTTATTCATGTTGTTATGTACGTTGGAAAAAATGTTGTCAATTTGAGTTGATGAATATGGGTTAATTCTGGTGGATTTATTGATGAATGAATGGAAGCCGAATGAGTACATAAGTTTCATAAAATTGTTTGAGTTATTATTGTCGACTGAGGGTAAGAAATTGATATTAAAATCTCCAAGAATAAAAGTATGCTTATTTTCATTACCTATTATATAGAGATATTGCTCAAGTTCCTTATAAAATAAATCAAAATTAGAGCCTGGCGGTCTATAAATTAAACCTATGATGATATTCTTAAATCCTGTGTTTTCAATTTCAATGAATAAAGTCTCTGCATGTAACAGTTTCACATCGGAACGGATCTTAAATTTTAGTTTTTCAGCAATGTAGAAGGCCACGCCTCCACCTCTTTTTCCTTTGCGATCTGCCCTTATCAACTTATAATTTGGTAAATTAAACAAATCTGGGGAATTTTCATGTAGCCATGTCTCGCTAATACCAATAACAGAGAATTTGAAATTGTTTAACGTGTGTAGAGATTTTCAAAATATTCGAAGTTTCTATTCAGACTTCTTAAATTTGCATGTAAAGGGAAATATCATTTAGATTACTATCAAACATGTTATTGAATTCTTGAGGTGTGTAGTATTTGCTATTGTATGAATTTTCTATGTAATTATCAGGAATAAAAGAGAGTGACTCCATCAGAAACGATAAAATGTAAAGTACCAGATATTATGTAAGGGATCAACTGCAAGCGTGCTTGTGGTGTAGGTGCGTTTGCAAGTGACTGAACGTGCGTTCGTGTGAGTCTGTGGTGCTGATGTGCAGTCAATATCAATATAAAGTTCATCTATAAAAATAATAAGACCCATCTTGGTCAGCAAAAGAAAATCACTGGAAGCAGTAGAGCAGAGCTCAACCACCTAAGAACATGTATATAATAGTTGAAATCATTTACACATAAAAATAATAATAAATAAGCGGTCACATACAAATGAATAAGGAGCAAACCCAGGAATATGCTTTTTTTAAATCATAAAGTGCAACGAAGCCATACGTTAAATAAGCTCAGGGGTGTAAACAATGTAGGAATATTGTTCATATAAATGTGATAAAGGAGCATGAGTGGATCAGGATCCACTCAGTTTTCAAAATTTGGGGTGATTTACCAATTATAGTTGTTTGTCAATAAGACATTGTCTGTCCGCAATTTCATTGTGTATCTAGGGTGATCAATTATTATTCGCACAAAAGGCTGGTTACATGGGAATACAATTTCATATGTGCTATGGGAATCGATAATGGACCATGGGCCTTGAGTGTATCGGCCTTCAAAATTTAGATAAAATAAAATGAAAAATATGTTTGTTTGTTTGTTTTGTTTTTTGTTTTTTGTTTTTTTTTATATTTTATTTTCCTATCTTCTGTATAATAGTTACTGTCATAACCAAAAATAGTATTCCTCTTGTAAACTTAAAGGTTAGCAAGGAGTGTAAGATATTAAAAATTTGAGATTAAAGTAAGTACATAGCTACTGAGTGGTTACATACATTTCACATTGTATTGACCAGATTCAAATGATCGACTTATACACCAGGTGTAGTAAAGTAATTCCACGTTCGTGTTGCCTAACATTTCAGAAAAGTAGAGGTACAATAATAATTAATCTTGCGTAGCCACACCCCCTATGATCAGAAACGTGGATGCATATTTGTGTTAGTATGTACATGCGTGTAAACAAGACTGATATGAAAAATACAGAAGTCTGTTACAAAACTCTATCAATCAGCATCGAAATACCCGCCCAGTCGGGCGCTTCAGCAGAGTATCAGGATAAAACTAGACATTTAATTCGTCATGGTGACGAATTAGGTGGTCTGTCTTCAATTCTTATGATCAGTGAAAGGTCATGAAGAAAAAAAAGTGAAGAAATTTTTTTGGGAGACGCCCGGACTCGAACCAGGGATCTCGACGTCGGGAATCAAGTGTGTTACCGATATATCAAAACATTTCCCAAAGCGTTTACATGTGAACGGAAAATGGAATTCTCAAATCCCACTTTGCAAGTGAAATATGAGCATGATCCCGATATCTGATCGAAAAATAAAGGGAACATTTGTGATAGCTTATTGTCTCAGCTACAACATACTCAAAGATCAGCGAAAACGAAGCTAAAACGACGGAGATATTGCTCGCGAAAGACGGGAATGTAGAATCCAGTTTTGACAAAAAGTCATGTCCCATAGAGAATACACGCAAAATGTGAAAAATTGACATGCCTCCTTTAATCGCAAAAATACGCCATGATGCTTTTGTCAAAATGAAAATCGTGATGACTGCATTGGTAGAGAATTGTCTCAGCTACAACATATCAAAATTTGGAAGAAAATCGACAACCGATTACTGCAATATTATCAAATGAATACAAAAATTATGATGTCATATTTTCAAAATCAAATTTTCGAGTTCATATGCAAATATGACGACGTCAGAACATACGATTGGACAAAATTATACATGAAATCACATAAACATTTCATGGGCTTCCAGAAAATGTTAAAAATTTGGGGGTATTTAGGCATTCTGACGAGCTATGGCGGATTTTATATAGACATGTTTTTACCACTTTTACATTATATTGCCCATTGACGCGCGCACGAATTTTAAAGTTTGACGCACGCGTGTGGCATTATGGAAGGTCGAGAATGACTGGAAATAGTTGGAAATTGCCAAAAATAGTGTCAGGAATACAAACCATGCAAAAAACGGCGTTTTTACGATGTGTACGTGCTGCGCGCGCGCATAACGCGCGCGCGGACGCGCACGGACGGAAAATTTTGAAATGCTTAAAATGACCTGATTCGTACTCTCCTTTAATAGTTAAGTGATTTTGAGCATATTAAAATTTTGACGCGCGCGTACGCGCGCGTCATGACCCTTATGTGACCTTTGACGACATGACCTGTTGACCCTTGACCTGAAGTATATGTGATATGAATATGAATGACCTTTGATGACGCATCATGAAGATATGATTGATCATGTGATTTCACAAAATGGCGCCTGGATGACGTCACGATGACCTGATGACCTTGAAAATGTTCCTGTCACGTTTTATGACAATGACCTATGACTGTGCCAAAATTGAAAGAAATTGACAGTACCGATCTTGAGTTATCGTCGGAACAAAAAAGTGGAGGAAATAAATAAAAATAAAGAATAAATAAATAAACTAGAATTGAATTCGTCACGAAGACGAATAAGGTGGTCTGTCTAAGTCTTATGATAGATTTGAGAATGGGAGAAGTTATATAGACATGTAAACAATGATGATCATGATAAACATGATGACGATCATGATAGTAAAGATGATGATAATGATAATGTTATATGATGATAACAACGATTATGTTAATGATGATGATGATAATGATCATGATCATGATGATGTTGATGATGATCATCTTCAGACCATGATGATGATGATGGTGTCATTGATGATGATGATGATATTGATGATGATGATGATGATGAGCATGAGCATGATCCGGACATCTGATTGAAAAAATGAGGAAATATGTAGATAGCGAATAGTCTCAGCTACAACATACTAAAATTTAGGAGAAAACTGTTGAATAATAACCGAGATACTGGTCAAAACACATTGTCATGCAGATTCATGTTTTGAAAAAAGTGACCTCCCATAGACATCACACGCAAATATGACAAATTATGCATTGTCGCCTTTAATCGAATATTTAACTATGATGACGTCATCCAAATGAAAATTAAATGGCATATTTCTGATAGAGAATTATCTCAGCTACAACATATCAAAATCTGGGAGAAAATTGATCACCGATAAGTGAGATAATCTAAATTAAACAAAGACAACAATGACGTCATCACAAAATACATTTGATTGAGTTTAGATGCCAATATGATGACTTTGTTTCACTTTGTACGAGTCAGGGTGGTATGAAATCATTTCTGCAACTCATGCTTTCTCCAACCATGATATAAAAATTGGGGGCCGATGGACTATCTGAAGAGCTATTTCGATTTTTAAATGGCATGTTTTTGATCAAATTTGCATTATATTGCCCATAGCAGCACGCGCGGATTTTGAACTTTGACGCACGCTCACGGCCTTATGAAATATGAAGAGTGACTGAAATTAATGTAAATTGTCAATTACGTTAAGAGGAATCCAAATCATGTAAACATTTTGAATTTGACCTTTTCCGCGCGATGTGAGCACGCACACCGCGCGCGGGGACACGAACGGACGGAAAATTTTGAAATGCTTAAAATGACCTGATTCGTACTCTCGTTTAATAGTTAAGTAATTTTGAGCAATTTAAAATTTTGACGCGCACATACGCGCGCGTCATGACCTTTATGTGACCTTTGATGACATGACCTGTTGACCCTTGACCTGAAGTATATGTGATATGAATATGAATGAACTTTGAGTACGCATCATGAAGATATGATGGATAATGTGATTTCACAAAATGGCGCCTGGATGACGTCACGATAATTTGATGACCTTGAAAATGTACCTGTCACGTCTCATAATGATTACTTATGACTGTGTCAAAATTGAGAAAAATTGGGTGGATGGATATTGAAAAATCGGTTGCACAAAAAAGTGGAGAAATAAATAAAAACAAGAGGTGGTATGTGATACATACCACCTAATTATCGGTGGTATGTACTGTAATGTGAAATGTGAAAATGACATCCTTTTAATTGCAAATTTAGACCATGATGCCGTGACCTAAATCAAAAATAAAATACACAACTTTAAATCGTCTCAGCTATACCATCTCCAAAATTGATAGAAAATAACCAATATTCACTGAGATACATGTTCATGTACACTCAATTTTGTATAAAAGTTATGACGTCATTAAGTGAAAATTAGTATTTTTAAGTTCTTAGGCCGTTATGATGACGTCATGATATACTTTTGGACAAAAAAAGACATGAAATCATATTCCCGACTCATATTCTATCCAAATATGAAGAAAAAAATGGGGCTCCTGTTCATCCTGAAGAGTTATAATGGATTTTGTGTACATGTAGGCATATTTTTGGCCATATATGTTATGTATTGAGAAAACTCGCGCGCACGTACGTCCATCTTGAACGGACGTCCATTCCGTTATCAAATGTTAATGGTCATGAAATGCTTTACATGGTATCAAATTGTTGGGAAAATTATGAAGATTACTAAGTTTCAAATAACAGCGCACACAATATTCCACTTATAGACCGACTATCTATAGGCATATGCCATATGTCTGAAGTTAATGTTAAGTTTTCTCCAGAACAAAACACGAGTGTTGTTTGGTTTGTGGAACAAGCTAGCAATGTGCTGCTTGCACGTCGTGTATGTGATGACAACACCCAGGTACTTGCGAGATGTCATAGACCCTAATAACACACCTACTTTCACACAATTCCTATAGATGGAACGTTTCTTTGTTCTCATATAGAATAATGTTCCCATAAATTACTGTTTTTATCAGTATGAACATTATAGAGCCACTAGGGCAATATGATGACATCAAATCGGTTAAATAGCATCATATTCAGATTCACTGACCCATATAACCCCAGATTAGTATCAATTTGTGCTATTTTAGCCCTTTTTTTAAATAGAAAGTACAGTCGACATCTCACTAAGATAGCGGCCATTTTGGTTTGACCATTACAGCGGCCCGAGGGGACGTCCTTCTCGGTGCCAACCAAAAATCGAAATAGAATGGTATGGGCAACCTATGTGCCAAATTTGGTGCTTTTGGAAGAATGTGAACCAAAATATCCCTAACAACCCCCACTAGAAGTGTAAGAAATACACCGAGAGAGAGAGAGAGGGGGAAAGGAAAAATAATAGGACAGGCTGAGAACGTGTGTTAGAGATTTAAAGAAGAGACAGAAAGAGAGCGTGAAAACTGGAAAACAACAACGATATGCACGTCAGTGAATCAGATTTCATATAGCTAGTGTTGTACATAAAATACTGCACAATACATTCCATTACAGTTACTGCTTTGTTCTGTGGGGAGGAGCAATGTCTTCCTCTATGTTTTTTTCTTTCTTTCTTTTTTTATGTGACGTTATTTAATTATGCAAAATTCATGAGGCGTCTTGTCCAGTAATATGCGTATATTTAGGGTACCGTGTTATAGACGTGTGCATTTAGGATGGGGGGTTATGAAAACTCATGTGCTTTCATCTTACTTGGTGTTGTTAGGCCTATTTAACTTTTAATGTACGATCATTAAAATCAAATGTATTGTTGGAATTCATAGTCTTTGGTTAGGATTTGTTATTATTTATTTTAAAGCAAGGTTATTTTATTAGCTCCTCTAGGCTACTCGTACATTGTATATCCCAAAATTTTCCATCAAATAATGCTGACACATGGCTTTTATAAATTGGTATTATAGATGTGGTGGCGCGCTGAGGTTCGTCAGCAGATGATATAGAATTAGCTGCGCTGGTAGTACCGGTATTGTTGCGTGATAATTAAGATGTCGAGCATTACCAAACTTCTGTTGGTTGGAAATTTCATGGTCAAGAACCCGAGAAGTGGACGTGCGTTTATGCAAGGCAAAGTGGGGGTGGAAGGGCATCCCGAGGAATTATTTGACATATTTGTCAACGATCTAAATGGGATGCAAGCTGTGGTACGGAAATTGGAAGCTCTTGAGGTGCTTACATCATTTGGAGCCAAGAATATTGTTATAGACAGAATCGCTAAGAAGGCACTGGTCAACCATAACACCAAGGTTGGTAGATCTAGACAGAGTAGTACCCTATCTGTATTTAACTATAACCTTAATTTTTAAGGATGTCTTAATGCAAGAAATTACAATAATTTGGTATTGGTAACTAACTTATTGTGCCTATATAGATCTAGATCTAGAGAATGCAGGCAGCTTTGCTGCCTGCGTTTTAGGCTCATCTATCCAAAATAAGTGAGTCATTTTTTCATGCCATCCTAGGGCAAAAATCTGAAAATATTTTAATTTTCTTTTTTACCTACCTGGCATCTTTGTTCCTTCCTTAACTGTGACGGGCCATTTAATTTTTTTCCAAGATCATTTCTGTGCCAAAATCCGTGATTTAGACGGGTCGTTCACTTTTCCCGTGTTATAATTATAATAATTCCACTGCCATTTTGAAACTTCGCAAACGGTACCCAGCGACGCTTGCATGCCGGCATGGCGCGCGTGCGCGGTATCGTTTGCGATGTTTCAAAATAGTCACAGTGGGAATATAACATGCGAAAAAATGAACGACCCGTCTAAATCACGGATTTTGGCACAGAAATAATCTTGGGGAAAAAAAGTAAATGGCCCGTCACTGTTAAAGAAGGAACAAAGATGCCAGGTAGGTATAATTTAAAAAAATATATTTTCAGATTTTTGCCCTAGGCTATGAGGATGGCATGAAAAAATTACTCACTTATTTTGGATAGATATGATGAGCCTAAAAAGTTAGAACCTGCGTTCTTGCTGCCTGCAAAGCTGCGTGCGTTCCTAGGTATAGGGCTAATAGACTACCAACTTACTAAGGTCTAGCAAAACCAAAAGCATGATTGAAACCCAGTTTCATCTAAATCCAAGACCAAGGCAAAAATCAATATTAAAATTTAAAAAAACAAGTAGATCTAGCAAACTTTGATCTAGACCCTATACCTTGGGGGGGGGGGGTCAGGCCTGAAAAATTATTCTTCTTCTTCCAGTTGACCAGTGTTGTTTGAGATGGATCAGCAATAGGTGTTGCTAAAAACAAATATCGGGTTAAATTGAATGTATAAATAATGAAATGGGCCTAGATCCTTTTGAACACTGAACAAATAAGTGGTTGGAGTCTATAATTTGAGGGTATCTATTTGTGATATGATTGGAAAGCTGATTTTAATTGAAATTTATGAATTTTCTTTTCATTTTTATTTCAGTTCTTCTACAAGATTGCAGCTTTTGATTTTCCGGATGAAATCGTACAGAACTACCTAAGTCCACCTGTACTTAACATTGCACAAGTAAAAGCGTCGCCGACGAAGAAGCGTGTTAGCGTAATGGCGAATGTGGAAGAGGTAAGCGTTGTTTTGTTGTTTTTTGTTGCAACATTTTAGTGACCATGCACTTACTCGTACGCGCGCATTGACTTCTGTACAAATTAAGTCTGTGGACGGTGGTGGAAAAAAGAGACCGCAGCAATGTACATATTGTATGCCATGCTTTGTCAGTTGTATGATAATTATTTGTATTTGTGTATTAATTTTACCCTCTGTACGATGTTCTGGGGGCTTTGCTTCCACACCCTCGCCCATAATGGAAGTTTCCCTGATCTGCAAATGTCGAAACATGTTTTTTCGATTTAAGGTTCCAGGGGCTCTTTTGGTAATTGTTGGACTTAAGTTTGAGTCCATCACCCAAATAGGGATGGATTTTCTGCAAACTGCTATGGAATCTTGCATTTACGATATTGTTTGCTACGATAATCTCATTTCTTGAACCTGGCAATGCTTTTGCAATGATTCATTTGAAATGGAAATATAAAGAGTGGCCCTGTAATTTTTGGTACGGCCTACATTGTATATTTTAGGTTTATAAGTTTTTATTTACTAGTATATTTGAACTATGGGTGAGTTTAGTAGTTCATATTTTGTATTTGTGTAGGTTGGACAAGTCCGTAATGTTGCAGGAGGGAAGAGAATACGCAGAGTCTCGTTAAATGACGGAGAGGAGTCCATTCGGCTTAGCCTCTGGGAAGAACATACGGACATTCCCATTCACGTAAATGATCGAATCAAAATCGAGTGTGTGGAGGTTTCGGAATGGAACAACATAAAACAATTGGATTCGACGTCAGCCATGCGTGTTGAGGTTTGTATATATGCATACAATAGTTGAAAAGTTGAAAGTGGGTTTGATCCCCGGCACTTATTTCCTTGGGCAAGGCATTTTACTTACATTAGCTTCACTCCATCCAGGTGTAGATGCATACCTGGGAGGATGATATACACGCCTATAAAATGTTAAATGGCAGCTGGAATTGAATTCAAGGAACGGGGTAATAATATAGCGATTTTAGAGCCTTTATATGGGAAAAGTGCATTATAAATATTAATATAGTAATATTATTAATAGCTTTATCATGGATATATGATATCAAAGGCACTGAATTTTCACAAAAGAATTATGATTAAGTTGGTTTAGTTTTATTATACTGGTATGTTCCAAGAAACGTTTTGATTAGAAGCCCCCGGTAAATATGATATGTAATCCATGACAGAGTTATGTTTTTGAGCAGTACTGTCACCACAAAGTTTTGATAAATGTCTGGGAAAAAGAAATTGTGCTTTTAGATTTATGCCAACAATAACAATTGATTCAATAAAATCCATATTTGTTCTTGGATACATGACATACATGGTATAAATGAAGAATTGGAGATTGTTACAATACTAGCTGTTATTGTATAGTGCCATCTGTTGTTGAGTAAAGGTCAAAGAATAAAGCCCCTATTTTGACTTTAAGAATAATCAGACAGGTTGATCAATGGGTATACATGTAGGCAATTGCCAAATGTGCATTCTGCATCTTATTGCAGTCAAAGCATTAGCGGAGATGTTAAGCAGGAAGAGTTGGAAAAGCATACAATAAACACCATTTTGGGGTGTAAGTTTATAATACATGGCATTATGCTATTTTTTCTGTGAAATGTGGATTGTTATTCTATGAATTATTTTGAAATGAATTGGGTTTTAATTTACTATGTTAATTTCATATTTATTTTGTTGTTGCACATATGTGCTATATATCTTTATGTTTGTTTTATTGCAGCCAGTGGTAATGAATGATGAGGATAAGACTGGCCAAGTTATTGCTGTTACGAGTGACAAGTAAGTTTGTTTGAATTTAAATATATTTTTGTTTCAACATTTTGTCTACCAGAGGTAAAAAAGGGTAATTTTGTTGGGTTGACGTGTGTTGGTCTGTTTGTGTTTGTCATTCTTGTGGTATTGCAGGAACTATGTATCTTTGGCGTTCATTGAAACTGTTGTATCAGTTGGTTGGGGTCAAATATCAATTTTGAGATTTTGTGGAAAAGGGAAGTGGAAGTCCTCTATACAGTGCGTGTCAATGAAAACTATACACTTTCAAAATGTCTACCAAATAAAAACTAAATGGTTCTTGGGGAAATGTTTATATACTATGTAGAAAAAGTTCATATATCCTCAAATATTATCATGACACAAAAAGTCTGAAAATAATGCATGCTTCAGTGAGCAATGTCCATTTTTGTAAAGGACACAAAAAAGAGGCTGTGCAGGAATTAGCTATTCATTTATGACAGGCGTATGGGTTGCCATGGGGATCAAAATTAATAATGTAATAAATCAGCTAACATAGTCATAATTAAACTACAAGTCAAAAATAGACGATCAATATTTAAATGTAAAAATGTAATGGTTAACAGTTTGTTTTCATATTATTGATGTTTAATTGTTTTGACTTTTAGTTTGCTTTTGTCTTCGTTAGTTGATTTATGCCGTTATTGATTTTGACCCATATGGCGGCACATAAGCATGTTAAATGAATAATGAATTCCTGCGCAGCCTTGTTTTGTGTCCTTTATAAAAGTGGGAATTGCTCATTGAAGTATGTGTTATTTTCGGCCTTTTTTGTGTCATAATGATTATAGTTGATCATAAGGTCATGTGTCACATTGGGGTATAGTAAAAGGGTGGAGGCGTTACATTTTGGAGGAAAAATTATCACATTTTTTCACATAGCATGAAAACAATGTACAGTCATGAGCTGTACAATGTCTCATATTGTAGATAAATCATCAGGTTACATGTCTGTGAAGTTTCAGCTTTGTCGTCCTAGTTTTTATACAAAGATAATTTGAGTGAGTATAGGGTAGAGAGTGGAGGATCCTACATGTATGGTGGAGGATCCTACGTGGTGGAGGCATATGTGTTAAAGTATAGGGAATTCCAATTTTGTTATTTTCTTATTCTTTGTTGCGTTATATTTTTGCATCCACTCAGTCATATAGGTTGGGTGATACTCAGTGAGTAAATGGGCAATTCAAGCTGAAGTGCATGGAGCTGAAACTTTAATGTGGTACTGTGCCTTAATTTGTAAATGCAAATTAGGATCTGAAATTAACACAAAGGCCTCTTTACCATACAACCAATCATTTAAAGGCATTGGCTAACGTCTTTAGGATTTTAAAAAAGCTTGTTGTACTACTTGAAAATGATTTAAGCGTATGAGTTATAGTTTAAAAACACCAATCTGAAAGTGTCATATGAAAATATCTACAGGAAGTTTTTTCAAATAGCGAAAATGTGATACAATATGTTTGGAAACGATATCAATCTTTTTTTAACGGTTGGTTCTTGCAATTTTCTTGTTAAATTTCTTTTAAATCTAATTTTGTTCCTTGAAAATGGTATAAACGTATGAGTTATAGATTAGGAAGACCAATCGGAATGTCTCAAATCGTAATATCTATGGGAAGTATTTTTAAATATTGAAAATCTGAAGCAATGTTTGAAAATGATATTTAACGATATCTAGTGATCGATTCTTGTAACGGCCGTTGTAATTTTTCTCGGCGAGAATAAATACTCAAAATCTGTGTTTTAGACGTATACCTATCTAAAGCGTTTCATTCCAAATTTTTGATGCTTTTGGGGTTTTTGAGTCGACATAAAGCTATCCATACATATTCCTCTTGATTTTGATATTTTTTAAATTATATGCCTACAACGTTAGCCTATGTCTTTAAGTTCAAACATTATGAGATTCAGTTTTCTTACGCTGAATAATTGATCAAACCCAAATTTGCACATATGGGACTATGGTGCTTTAAATGCCTCTTATTCTTATATCTAGTTGCTTTTCTCTGATTTTTTTGGCTTAAAGTAATTATCATGGACTATACTCTAACAAACTTTTGTCTTTACAAGCATTTCCTCTCACAAAATATCCCAAAATACAGAGGAAACCAGATACCACTCCGTATCACAAGATAATCAACCAATTTTCTTATGAAAGACACCAAGAACAACATAGAATCCAATCAATAACTCAAACTTGTGATATCTATTTAAAGTTCACCCAGTTTAAGCAAAATGTTTTCTGCTCAAATATGCATGTCCATTTTGCGTCACTCTGTAACCATGCAAGCTTATGAATATTTATATCTCATTAATTAAGTGGATCACTACAACAAATATTATTATTTTGAAAAGTGCGTGGGTACCAACAACTATTGTCGTGTACCATTTCTTTGTACTGGTAAATAAAGATTAAAGTATGGATGATAAATTTGTTTGGATGCTGAAATTTGTTTCTGAATAACGCCGTTCCCTTGGAACTGCCCAAATACAACTTGTATCAATGGAAAGCTATAAGTAGGAAAATAATATAAATATACAAAACTAAATCTTAATTTTCATATTGGTATACATGATTGTACCTCAACTAGGCTATTCTCTCCCCCCGGTCCCCAATACTTGAAAATGACTTTTAATTGTATAGTGCAGGGAGTGACGTCAAATGATGTGCATGGAATATGCTATAGCTGTCCGGTAGACAGGCACCATTATGGGTTTGCCCTTCAGAAAAAAAACCAAACCATATTGTAGACCTGTGTGTGTTGAGGGTCTATTATGAAATGAAAGGGCAAACACAATCATTCCTGGCTGCTAGACGTCTATATGCACATTCTTTGATGTTACTCACCAATGTAGCAATAATTCAGGCCACTTTGTAATTGAAGTAAAGTACCAATTTTGAAGCTGCCAATTTTTGAGTGTTTTGGAAGGAATCACTTTCTAGCTACAGTGTAGATGGCCAATGAAAAATGCTTAAATTTGGTTTTGTTGTCTTGTAGCTTATTAGCTTATTTTTGATGTGTAATTTAGTTATTTCATTTTCTGGTCCAGTCGGGGTCTAACTTTATTTTTGCATCCTTTATCAGTGGGTAATACAACATGTTTGTTGATGAGGGTAAAGGTCATTGAGGGGTCAAAAGGTCATATTGCATGTTTTTATTGATCGTAAAATCAGGCAAGTCTGTATCAGCTGGTACATGTACAAGTATATGTGTAACTTACCAGCTATACTAATGAATTTATTTAAAGTGTTCTCCTTTTGTGAGTTATGGTTTGTAGATCTATACAAGAACATATATTCAGTGGAAATAATTTTGATAAAGACATGAAGAACAGAGAATCTACTGCACAGCTGGTAGTGTGAAAAGTTAATAAAATAAATTGCGAGCTTTCAAATTATATTAATTTGATTTAGACATAATATAATATTTAACTATAGTTTAGTAAAATAGTCCAGTGGCAAAGATTACTTTTCAAATGCCTTCCTACATACTCATATTATGACAGATAAAAAAAATGAAATATCTATTGGAAAGATGTAGGCCTAGTCTCAATATATGCATTTATTTGTGGGTTGGATGTGATTCTTAGCAGAATATTGTTAAAAAAAGAAATTCAAAAAAATATTTCAAATCCACCTACAGACTGATTTTTTTTTTCACAATTCATTGTCATGACCACAACACTATGCCATCAGTTTTTGACCAATTAAAGCAATTTAAAGCAATTTCATATCAATATCATTTTGGCAATTCCAAAGCTTCAAAAACCACAACAATTATTAGGTGAACTAGCTGTTACCATCTTTCAGATGCATCTATAGACAGATTTTTTCTCCACAATTCATTGTCGTGACACAACCCTATATATGCCTTCATTTTTTGACCAATTAAAGCAATAATTTCATTGTAAGAAATATTCAGAACTGTCAGTATTATTAATTTGATTTTTCTCTTGGTGTATAGAATCATCTTTTTTAAAATCATGAAGTGATATAGGTTTGGAGAAGAAAGCCTTTTGTGCCATTTATACACAGGAGTAGGATCAAAGCGTGTTTGGAAGAACACTTGTCATAATATTGTTTGGTTTGGGGATTATTTGAATATTCATCTAATATTGTGTTTGTCTGTTTCCTTACAGCCTGGAATTACCATATGAATTGATTTTCGAATGTGATGGAACAGAATACGAGGTCACCGTCAATGATCACTCCAATATTGAAGTAAACCTGCACCATCTGCCCACAAGGGGGTCTTGAGCATCCGGCAGGAGGGATGGTCATGGTGTGCGTCAGGTTGAGACAGGATGATGTTTAAGTTTATGTAAGACTTTACCTTAGGATGTATAGGTTTTAGCAGAGCCATCAATAAACAAAGTTCGGCCAACCCGGCTCGTTTAGGTTATAACATGGCGCATATTGCTTTGTTAGGCAAGCACAATACGAAAGAAAATGCGCCATGTTGTTACCCAAATGTAACCGAGTTGGCCAAACTCTGTTTACTAATGGCTCTGGGTTTTAGTTGAGGAAGGTATAAAGTACATGTTCATGTTAATATTATTTTGATTTGGATATAATTGGTGATGTACATTGCCTGTAATCCCTGTATTTTCCTTTAGTTTTATTATTATTTTTGCTTTTGGTAACTTTCAAGAAACTTCTTTCATACATCTAAGATAATAAAAATAAAAGGTATACACTCAATAGAGCTTTCATTTTTGTGATCTTGCTTGAAAAACATATGGATAATCAAAAATAATGCAAATTACAGGCAGTGCCACTAATTATTTTAGATATGTAACATTTGACCTAGATTGAATCAATGTAAGTATTATCAATTATGTTGTGCAGAAAGTATGATTATTTAATTGTTTTCCAGATGAGCATGATGCTAATGAAACTATTTTTGATACTATTGGTAAACAAACCCAAATACCTAGACATGCATACTTTAGTTGGAAATATAGTATTATTATGTTTTTCCTATGTAAACATGTATTAAATTTTCACTAAACAGAAAAACCTCCAAAAAATTATGTTACCAAATATATGCAAAACTCCATTTTTATTAAAAAAATGAAGTTTATTTTGTTATTGTGGTAAAAATGTTTGTTTTATATTTTCTATGATATGTAAACTTTTGACCCACATCGTATATTTAAATGTGATTTTGTTGTTTTGGATATGGTTATACATAGTTGTTGGTTTTAACTGTTGGAATACAGAGGTTAAAGGTCAAGGGCCACAGATGTCACCCTTTTTTGAAATAATTTGTTTTAAGGGGGAGGCATATTAGACGTAGTTGTATAAATTGTCTTGTTTATATTTTTGTTAGCAATTTATACTATATACATGTAATTCTAAAGGCGAATTTTAAGTGTTAGTTTTGGAGCCTGACAACCTTTTTTTTGGGGGGGGGGAGTATTGAGAATATTATCCATAATGTTGGTTATAATTGTTCTATTTTATCAACTTCCGTCACATTGTTTGCGTTTTGTTTGAAACTGTTGGGTTTGAAAGTTCGATCCTGTAAGATATGTTACAATTTTCTTGTGCATTATAGATATTTCTGTTCATGGTCAAGTATTAAGTTGCATTTGAATGATTGCTTTCTTAAAATGTGTTAATTGTATGACAGAGAGTAAGTAAAAAAAATATGATTACAGAGATTATACGTTCCGTATGAAAGTTATATCGATCCGGTAATATTCCTGTGCCGTATGGATATTAATAGGTCAAGTGTAAAGATGTATATGAATGATTGCTTTCCTAAAATGTGTTAATTGTACGTCAGAAAGTAAGGAAATATTTGAAAAAATGTTATTTACTAAGTTTAGATTGTTGCAAGAAATTAACATTTGAAATGTTTCACAATAGGAGCAAAGTATACACATCTGGGGTAGATTTAATTTGTAATGTTTTATTTGTTGTGAAGATTTTAGTAGTTAATTAGCACAGTTTAAAACAAAATATGTTATAGTGCATCCCATAAAAAAGTACCCTGTACTCTTATTTCCTCATAAGGTATAACTTACCATGAAAGTAATTAAGTTGTGTATTATTGAAGAGAATATAAGTTAATCTTTAACATGAAATAAAACAAGGTCATACAATTTATACATATATATATATGATGCTTTTAAATTTGGGTATACTATTTTTTCTGTGATGCATGTGTAGTGTTTTAACATATACAATTGGATCAACAATACAATGATACAGATGAAAAGTTGCATAAAGTTGCTTCTATTAGTGTTTATATTTGTATTAAAGTATTTTTAATATAGTTTCATGAATAACTGTTTAAATTTATTTATGTGATTGAAATACTAATCAGGGGGTGGTGTTGTCCATGAATGAATTGTAGAGATGAATTCTATGTGCCATGTACAGTGTATGTGCATTGTTATACAATGATTCTTATTTCTTTGAGGAGTGAGTGAATAGGTTTCAAGTTGTAATAGTGTTATCATATTAGATTACAGTATTCCTGTTATATCGAGTTTAGATACAATGCATGTTATGCACTTTTCCAAATGTCGTTATAACGGGAGTGGACTGTATTGGATTGTGCTTCAAGTGGTCTTAGAAAAGTGTTAGATATGGACTGAGGTGGCCTGTGGAGATGGCACAATGTATGTGTAGATGATGCCATTTGAAAACTGGATTGAGTTTGCATAAAGATTTTAAACCGGTCTCGGTTGGTCCTGGAATTGATGTGTGAAGCACCAAAGTGGACTCGGGTTGGCTTATAATGGAACTGACATAATTATCTGAAAGATTTTATTTTTTGTTTTTTTAATTTATAAGCCAACTCGAGTCCATTTTTGTGTTTATGACAATTATGTTGTTGATGAAGATATTGATGATATGATGTTGATAATGATGATGGTGCATGATGATGATAATGATGTATATGGAGATGAAGATGATTATGGTCATCATAAGGGTGATCCTTGGTAGGATTGTTGTGATGCGATCATTGTGATTGTGACAAGATAATGCAGTGGCGGATCTAGGATTTAAAGGGGATCCGAAAATGGGGGGTGCACCCAAATTTTTATGATTTTAACATGCAGTCAATGAGTGGTTTTCACAAAAATAGGGGGCGTCGATTGTGTCCACCCCCATCCCCCCGGATCCACCACTGATGATGGATCTAGTACATTTAAGACTTGGCAGTTAAGTTGAAAACCAAAATTCATTTGGGACATGGCTTTACTGGACAAAGACCAAAGTGTTGCCTATTAGGATTATTTAAACTGAAAATGAGATTTTCATATCAATATTCAAGTGAAATAAATATGGGCATTTATGATTTGATTTGAAAGAAAGAATAAGAATGTTAGCCTACAGAATTTTTTTTAAATGATCAAGCACAAGGAAAACCCAGAGCTTTATAAATGTATTATGTATAATTATTTGTTTAGATGCCTCAGTTTTAATTGCAAGAGTAGTGTACGATATCTTTTTTACAATAAAAATATTAATCAATTTGTAGATAACATAGACTTGGTGAATTACCTGATGAATTTAATTTTGCAAGATTTCTTTCTTTTCAATTTTTATTTTTGTTTTAGAGAATACCGTAAGGCCTTTTTGTCGTCGCGAGAGCATCGTCACTTTGTGGTTTGTCTCTTGGACAAAATCTTGCCTTGTGAAGCCGAATCTTGACCTTAGTTCTACACGTCGTTTAGGTAAGTTGATTATCCGAGATTTCCTTCTCATTATGCTGCATGGAAAGTCATGTTTGCAGCCACACGTTAGTCAAAACACACCCCTGTACCGCTTACCGTGTCAGAGCAGTCGGAGGTTTATAATTGTTGCTGCGGCGTTGTGTATAGATTCTATGGAGCACACAAAAGTCCGGCGGTATGGTAGAGTACCTTAATCCACGCAGTACATTAATCCACGCATCCCTCAATACGCGCGATGTGACGCGTTATATCCGTTCATTTTTTTGGATAGACGATAAAACAACAAGCCTATCGACGATATCACAAAAATTTTGAGGAAAATCATTGGTTTCTTGTATTTTTATGATTTCATGAAATCATCAAGAATACACTTCATTGAGACAAGAAAACGAAAATTGACATTCATTTACTGTATTAAAACTGTGGTGCGTGGATTAATGCACTCCAGCAAAGCTAGAGAGTCCATGCTAATGCGTATGGACCTCTAGCACTGTATACAGGTGAGAGTCAGGGAATCACTTTTGCACTTTTATGCCGGTAAAATACTCGACTAATGCAACATATCATAGATTATGTTATATCTGTCTTACATTTGATAACAATAAGTTACCTAATTTTAATTTTAGAATAAAAAGAAATTTCGTAAACTCACTTTTAAAGCCCCTTTTCTCTCCTTTGACAGAGACGGCTGCATGGTTCCCTCCTTGTGATAGCGATGACATGAAAACTGCGTACGTTGCGGACACCATAGTGACGTCATCGTGACGTCATCGTGACGTCATCTCAACGTCATCTTAAGCACTTGCGCAATATCTGTCATCTGACGGGTAGCTAGTCCTATCTCGCAGACGTTTTCAGTTATTGCTTATCGCCTATTTAGTTTCAGATGTTAATATTGGCACGTCATTTAAATGATATGGCCTGTCATAATAGGATGGAGATTGATATTACCCTATTAAATATTGACACTATAGTATAATTACAGGGCTGTGGAGAGTGGACAAAAAAAAAAAAACCTGCAAAAAAGAAGAAAAAATAAATAAAAAGAACAAGTTAGACCCAAAGTATGCATCTAGCGTTAATAATCGGCTTAAGAGGCAGCGCTCCCGAAGGAGCAGGGGACAGGGCAGTGGGTGTTCCAGGGGAGGCGGCCGGCCCCTCCTGTTAACAAAAAACGGGTAAAAACACCCTTTTTGTTTAAAAAAATCAGACGGGCCCCTCCCTGGATTTTTTTTTTTTTTTTTTTTGGGGGGGGGGTTCAAGAGGAAGGGCTGGGTGTTGAGTAAAATAGTATTCACTCCCCGCTAATTAACCGGCTGGCTGATTTGCCGCTAAATATTTTTCACGAACTGGGCAACAACAAAAAGTGCTCCTTATCCCACCACCCCTCTTTTTCATCAGCTGGCTGGCCGCTACATATTTGTTTTCTCACGAATTGGGCCCCTCTCTGGCCCCCTCCTTTGCCGCCGGCTGGATCAGCCCCTGGGACAGAAGATGGGGCACTGTACTCCCCATCTTTTCAAGTGTCCCAAAGTACCTCTTTTATCATAGGAAAAGTGTCCCTTTTTACATAGGAAAAGTGCCCCTTTTCCTTGTAAGAAGTAAAAAAATTCCTTCTGATAAGTGCCCCCTTTTCCTTTCTCTATAATACATGCGCTCCTAATTTAAAGTGACTTATATATAGAGGCAGAGCAACTGTTTCTTTAATTTCCACCAATGCATGCTCGCCATGCTCGCTCGCATTTATAGTTGATATAAATATGTTACTTATTAAATGTCTTTTTAGTCTTTCACTCGCGAAAGCTAGGCCGCCTTTGGCAGCCTTTCGCGCGTTGTGTGAGCGATATAGGGTGTTGAAAGGACGTACTTGAGAGTTGACATGTTGAATGGTGGAAGTGGTAAAACAAAACAAAAGAAGTTGGTGAATGCTATCCTATACAGAATTATAATCATGATATGTGCTTATATATAGCGCCTAACACTTACTTTGTTGGAAGGCTCTAAGCGCTCTGCAATAATCCAGCATAATTACCCTGCATGGCTTTTTCAGAGCAGCTGTCACGCGCTCTGCGTTAATTTCAAGGAATAAATTCCTATCAGCTAGGTCCCGTTTACTTCACCTGGGTGGAGTGCATCACAAATGTGGATGAATTTCTTGCTGAGGAAATCAACGTCCTGGAGTGGGATTCGAACTTACGACCTTATGATTGAAAGACGTGAGTCAGAACCACTACACTATGACGTTTCCAGATCGTGCGCACCTACATGTACAATATTAAATCCAGTCTTATTTTTAGTTGATTTGATGCCGTCTATACTCGTAAAAGTAGCGCATTTACCCCCAACAAAAAGGAGTTAAGTAGACATAAATAGTGAACAAAATATATCAGATATTTGTTTTGTATTTTCATGTTTTTTTTAATTGAAATTTGCCTTTAAAAAAATGATTTAAATGAGCCAGATCTGAATTGCTCATAATTTGAAACCCTTAAAATGTATCACAATGGGTTCACAATGTCACCTCACAATATTGGTAGAGTCGTTAGGTACACTTTGTGTGAAAATCAGAGATATCCAACATCACTGTATGGCTGAATATGAGCACAGATTAAAGACAAAATGGCCCAATTGAAAAGTCACAGGATACTGTGCGTGCCTGTACATTGTTGTGAAACAGCACATGACTGAATGCATTGATTATGAAACAATGCTTTTGATATTCTATCCATATTTATTGGTAAATGGCACATGTGGTTAAATGCATTATTTGCAATTGTAAAACAGTGCATTTTGAAATTGTTTAATACTCAGTAAACTGCAATGATAATATAACTTTTGTGAATCTTTAAATATGAAAATAACAATTCATTAATGTATGCTTATTCAACCATGCATGGATCAATGATAACCTCTTATTGTTACACATTGTTTTCCTAACTACCATAGAAATATTTTTGCAAGACGAAATCTTGAAATGATTCTACGTTATAAAACTATGAGTAATTGTTTAGGAGTGTAGTTACTTTTGTGACAATCAGCCATCAATTTTTTTCTTCCAAGGGCGCTCTTTGTTTAATTTACAAAAAAGCCCCTTGAGGTTTCTCATGGGGTTCTTTTCATGACGGGGGCTACTTTTTGGAATGTAATTTGGTTTCTTAATTTTAGTCCGGCCGTATCGTATAAATACAGCATTCATATAGAATCTTACATTTCAGTTAATGATTCCATCCACTATTACTCAAATGGAAATGTTCTTTTACTATTAGATACTACATCGATCGTGTCAAGATATATGTCGTGTATAGTCACTATTTTTTAAATTTATCATTTTGAGCTGTCAAAATTATGTCTCAATAATAATTATGGCATAACTTTGGAAAATTATGAATTTTTGATAGATATTAATTGGTATACGACTATTTGTTCATGTTATCTTGAAACCATGATTAAATGAAAAAGGAAGACAAATACAGAAACTTAAATTGTTTTATGTGCCTTTCATTTTAAACTTTTGTCCTATTTGTTGACGTGTTTCTCATCATTAATCATATTACTTCATTGTTCACGTACATTCAGCACCTAAGAAATATAGAACTACCAAATTTGCAATAAAGT
Source organism: Mesocentrotus franciscanus (assembly GCA_037976565.1). Taxonomy (NCBI): domain Eukaryota; kingdom Metazoa; phylum Echinodermata; class Echinoidea; order Camarodonta; family Strongylocentrotidae; genus Mesocentrotus; species Mesocentrotus franciscanus. The sequence goes on along the minus strand of CP137682.1, from coordinate 7,031,181 downwards.
ACGAGACTCTGCTTAATAAAGAAGTTAAGAGGACACTGATTAACTGATTTGTAGGACTCCCAGGGCGTGGTCGTACTTTTTAACTTGATAATATCAACGATTTAATATAGATGATCAACACAAATATCAAGGGTCGTATATGGTCACTACAGATGTAACAAAATCTTTTCCTGTCCCAGAAAATCAAAATATATTTGTAATTTCACTAATGTTCACAACTGGGAATTTTCACAACTGTATAATTTTCACATACTTTTCGTGAACGAAAAGTAGATTAACCAAATACATAGATTGAGCGCGTAAACAATCACAGCTTTCGTATTAGCTTTCCACGTAGATGAAGGCACCAGCGAACGCAACGGTACTATGGAATTGTTGCTTATTTCAGTTATCGCTGAAAACGTTGCGAGAAGAAATCCCGTAGACCAGTACAGACATTTTCTCTCGCGGAACCATTCTTTTATACATGCTGAAGGTATCGCTTATTTTATTATTCTCAATTTGAAGAGTGTACATTTGCTCAACAGTGCACGTACCGATATCCGTTGCCATCCTCTTCAATAAGGAACTATTTTGAGTTTTTATATTTCATTTCGAGATTTCAAACAACTTGTTGAACAAATCCCAAGCTTTACAGTGATCTGCAGTCCAAACGAATGACACGTGCAATTTTTCAACCCAAGGTGTGCAAAACCCTAAAAGTTTTTAAATTTCAAAGGATTTCCTTACCCAAATAATAATATAAATAAATGATTTGATTGTGCTAAAACTAAACAGGATTTTTTTTCTTTCTCCCTCTCTTTATATGATGTAATAATTATTGTTCGCACTAAGACCTCACAAGGTAAGAGCAATTTTTTTTTGCAAATTTTTTCTGTCGGAAATTGGAAAATTATACCGACCGATATTCTGTTCAGTGTGGGGGAGGAGGAGGTCATTTTTTTTTTGTCCAGTTTTTGAGGAAAAATTTATAGCGACTAATTTTTTTGTTTTTGTTTTTAACTTCTTTTTTCACTTGAAAAAAAAATGAGGGTTGCTCGAAACACACACATGCACAAATTTGAGGGGATTTGTGGGTTAACCCAATTTTTTTTTTTTTTAACTTTTTTCACTTGAAAAACAAATGAGGGGTTGCTCAAAACACACATACACAAATTTGAGGGGTTAACCCCAAATCCCCCTCCCTCCTCCCCCTCCCCTCCCCTCCCCGCTGCGTCGCGCCTGCTGCAGAGTCATCAGAGTCATGTACATAATTATATTTAATACTAAACTCTGAAAACGCTCGTGCGCAGAGACTAAGCTAATAGCCTGCCGCTGAGCTGTGTACACAACCGATCGCGTCCCTAACACCAAGCGAGGAAGCACTGTAATCGGGCGTTGAGGGCGGTACCTTCATTTTGTAATTACGTCATTAAATTCGAAAATGGCGTACATGTTAGCTGACTACGAGACCGTTTCCCGGAAAAAAGTAGGCTCAGATATCTGGAAACCCTGGAAATTTTCACCAACGAAACTTGTAAGTTCCATTAGTTCATTATTTGTTGAAATTATTGCCCCATCTAATTATTTATAAAGGCATTTGACAGTATCCTACAGCAGGATCTGAAAAATGTTGGGTTAATGTGCAGTGTACAGTGTTGCCTCTTTTATTACACGGCCGGGATAGCGTTGCAGCTATGTGTGGATTAATGTAGAAGTCTACCGCTTGATTTTGTTAAAGAAAATTTGAGGCGGTCGCGTAATCGACACGAGTTAACATTCACCAAATATTTCCGTCGAAGTTTTCTCTATAAATGATCCTCAGAATATTTAGCATTTAATGAGGAAAAAACGTTGATAAAAAATGTTAAATTATTTGACTTTTAAGCCTTTCAAAACAAAGTGCGTGGATTAAGGTACCTCCATCATACATGTTGTAGCTTCCCGACTGCAGATCTAACGTTAATTTTGACATTTACGTATGGCGAAGACTAACTTAGGCAAAAGACTAAGTTACGAGGTTATATTAAAACCGAGTACGGTAAAAAAAAGTGAATGTGGAATGAGTTATAACTGTTAGGTCTAACTCAGTGGTGGAGTACAGCTAGTCTTTGTATTGACATTGTGTTATGAGTGCAGCTAGCCTGCATATGCCGACTCAACCAAGACAAGACAAGACAAGATCTAGATATAACGTTAATAGATCTAAAAGTTAGAACTAACTTTAGATCTGATGTGTTTTGAAATTATCAAAGAAATTGAAAGTGATGCAACCTGTGACTGTTGTAATGTAATTTAGTAAGCATTTTCATGTGACATGTCTGGGATTCCCTTATGTTATGATGACAGATTGAGTGACCTGACATTGATCAGATTCATGTCATGTCGTAATTTGAATTGTTACATGTCGTAATTAATTCATGACATGTACCAAATTGAATTACGACATGACGTAATTCCGTGTTTTTGACGGTCTCAGTCATGCTTCCATATGTCTGCGCATATGTTAAATCTACGTGATTGAAATTAAAGAAGACAAGCAATGACCAAAATCTTCCCAACTGCAACACAAAGACAAATATATATTAAAAATCTGAGTCAAAATGATGAAATAATGTTAAATTTCAGGTATTTCATGTACGGTAGATCTAGAGCAGTAGAGGCCTATAAAATTGCAGTCTTTCTCAACAAAACTGCCGAATCATGTGTAAAATGAATGGGTGTGTGTGCGCAGACATGGCCATGGGATAACATTGTTTTTTCAATCTAGAAATGACAGTCGGCCATGTATTGATAGAAATTGACATAGTTTGCTCAAATTTTGATGAGATTTTTGGAACACTTGATCATGAATGAAATAATAGGGAAAATCTGAAAATTTGTGTACAAAGTGAATGGAGAGTTGTCCACAAAATTAGCCATTTTGAAGCAGCGTTGCCAATTTGAGGATCCCCATAGAAAGTACAACAAGTGTTTTCAAACTTTCATAACTCTCTTATTTTATAGCTGATTTTGATGAAACTTTTTTGAAATTGCTTCTCTCATATTACTCTTTCGTATGAGATGATTTTCTCCTTGGGTTTTGGTTTCCTTTTAGTTTTTGTGAGCAGATGTTTTACATTTAGGTTGTTTTATCACTATGACTATATGACTATGACTTTATTTTGGTCTCGGGATGCTCCACTGAGACTATCTTCTGGTTCCGCAAATCCCGGCTTGCGTTAATAGACCGCTGGCACCGCGCCCGCACTAGTGGTGACGATAAATTGTGCACTGCAATTAATAGATGCACACAACACAGCGCTGTTGCAAAAGCGATAGTGGCTGGTCTTCTTACTTACGAAAATGCCAGATTACAAGTACTTAACATCTAAGCACACTTTCCAGCATCGCTCTAATTAAAGTAAGTATATTCTAGATTCTAATCTATAATCCATATTAATTCATAAACTTCATAATATGGTACAAACGAGCCCTTATCAGGGCTTTTCAATCATGTAAAAAGTGAATGGGGCCGGATCTGGCACATATCTATGTTGACTTAAAGGGGAAGTCTATTTTGAAGCAATAGTGATTTAATAATTAAGTCATTCTCATTTCAATAAATACGAGCTCCTTGATGATTTCTCAAGAATTGCCCAGACGTGTCTATTGAATTAAATTAATTTTTTTTTCTATTCCTTTCTGTCTTTTGCAGGACCGAGGGTGGTACACCAACGTCAACTTTAATATCCAGCAATTCGTCTTAAAGTTGTGGTACACTCAAAGAACTCTCAAAGAACTCTCCAAAGAACTCTCCAAAGAACTCTCCAAAGAACTCTCCAAAGCACTCTCCAAAGAACTCTCCAAAGAACTCTCCAAAGAACTCTCCAAAGAACTCTCCAAAGAACTCTCAAAGAACTCTCAAAGAACTCTCAAAGAACTTGCACTTGAACTTGCACTTGAACTTGCACTTGAACTAGCACTTGAACTAGCACTTGAACTAGCACTTGAACTAGCACTTGAACTTGCACTTGAACTAGCACTTGAACTTGAACTTGCACTTGAACTATCTTGAACTATCTTGAACTATCTTGAACTATCTTGAACTATCTTGAACTATTTTGAACTATCTTGAACTATTTTGAACTATCTTGAACTCTCAAAGAACTCTCCAAAGAACTTGCACTTGAACTTGTATTTGAACTAGCACTTGAACTTGAAGTATCTTGAACCTTGAATCTGAAACATACTGAATGAAACTTGAATCTGGAAATCTTGAATCGAATCAAAACTGGAACAGAATATTTCTAAAGATTGTATTGCCATTTTTAGAAGACATAATTATTGTCAATTATAAAGAAATTATTGGCAGTTTCTAGAAGGAATTAAAAGTAAACTGAAATAAAAAGAAGAACAATAGAGGGACAGGAATCTAACTCTAATTCCTGGAACTTGATAAGACCATACTTACAGTTGAAAGCAGTAATATTGTAAATCTTGGGCAAGAAAAAAAGAGGTATACATTTTAAAGAGTAAAGTAGATTGGAAAAGTAGTCGTTGAAGATAAATATTGGAAGTTTGAAGGACTGTATTGCGATTTTAGAAGACATAATTATTGTCAATTAGAAAAAAATTCTTGGCAGTTTCTAGAAGGAATTAAAAGCAAAGTGAAATAAAAAGAACAATAGAGAAAAAGCAATCTAATTCTAATTCCTAGAACTTGATAAGACCTCTATTAGAATTCAAAACAGTAGTATTAGTAATCTTGGGAAAGTAAAAAGAGCGTATACACAGCAAAGAATAAAGAAGATTGAACAAAATAGTGTGAAGAAGGCAATATTGCAAGTTTGAAAGACTGTATTGCCATTTTAGAAGACATAATTACTGTAAATTAGAAAGAAATTATTGGCAGTTTCTAAAAGGAATTAAAAGCAAACTGAAATAAAAGAAGAACAATAGCGAGAAAGCAATTTAATTCTAATTCCTAGAACTTGATAAGACCATAATCACAAAAAATTTGTGTCAATATATAGAGTCCTAGAAAAGTGAGCGTGGTTGATTGTAAAGAGAAAAGGAAAGAAATCCTTCGATATATAGTGTTCAGAATTTTAAAAATAAAAGTAAGCTTGATTGCAGAGAGAGTAAAAAAGAAGATTGGGTCAGGATATATATATAGTTTTAGAAATATAAGTGAGGTTGATTGATTTGAGAGAGAATAAAGATATTTTGGTCAGGATATAAAGTGAACCTGTTTGCAGAGAGAGTAACAAAGAAATTAGCAATTTGGGAACTTATATAGGCCTACAATACATTTAGGCTATTAATGACCTACTCATAATTTTAATAAAAAACGCCATCTTGAGACAAAAACATTATAGCTCCTTAACACAGTACAAGCTAGTGTATATAAAGCTAGGCTATTGAAATACCATAGAGTTTAATATCAGTAAGGATTAGTTTTTCATAATTCACAATAGGAATATTTAAATAAAAGACTATTGGAGTAAGGAATATATACAGAACATTATATATCAAAGTTACAGAACCGTTAATTGTAGACTTGTAATTATTAACCAGAACTGTTGCAAGTATATAAGCAAAATTTACCATGATGGATACAATTGAATTTAAGAAAACACTTGATGAAATCATGAATATACTGACTAGTTGTGCATTGGTGACCAACCCAGAGCTTAATGAATGCTGTATCTGTAACAATGAAATCAAAGAAAATGAAAGTGATGCAAGATGTGACTGTTGTAGTAAGCATTTTCATGTGACATGTATGGGATTCCCTTGTGAAGACAGACTGAGTGACCTGACATTGATCTGGATTTGTTCATTTTGTGGCAATAACAACATTGCTCATCGCATGTTTGATAAAGTATGCATCCCTTCTCATTTCAATAGATACAAAGTCCTTGATGAAGAGCGTGATGAATACTGTTGCAGTACTGACTTGCCCCAATCATCTAAGAACGACAGAAGGAAATATACCAGATCAAAGAAGAGGTATGCAAAGAAGGGAAGAAACCCAGTATGTTGCCTGAAAAACGATGTATTGATGACATGAAAATGAGTGACTGTGACAGATGTAAACCTGATCCTGTAGACAGAGAAAATCCATCTCGATCAGATTATGAACAATTGAGAAATGAAGAATTTGAAGATGATGCTGATGACTGGGTTACTGTAAAATCAAGAAAGACAAAATGGATGGAGAAAATAAAAGACAGAAAATTGTATTCCAAATCAACAGTTGATCATCGAACAGACCGGAAAATCAAGAGAAGATCAGTGAATGGTGTAGTCTTGGAACCAGGTGTGACTTACATTGGCAAAGCAATGAAGACATTCTATGAAAGTCATGAGAAAAAAAATGGAAACCGAAAGAAAAATGTATGTAAGGAAAACAAGAATGTGAAAAGAGAGATGTCAGTTTGCAGTCTTATACAGAAACTCTTTTGGCTATATATGCATACAGTGTGCAATCCCCACATTCAATGAAATTGTACAGTGAGACCTGTGTGCAAATTGAAACGATGCAGACACGATCTTGGGCTGACGTAGCAGGTTATTTGCCATCTCAATCAAGAACAGATTCATGTGTTGATATTCATGCCTGCACTCGTAATCTTTTTGAACAGATCAAGGATTTCGAATGTACAGAGTTCATGCTGGTGGCAAGAGAAAAGAAGCAAAGAACAAGAAAGGTCGAGCAAGGAACAAGAAAGGTCAGTCTTCCAAAGCCGGGAAAAAAGGCACTGATGGAAATCACTCTTCTGATAAATCAGAGATTAGATTTGACAAAGATGAAGGAATAGAATTAGCAGTAAAGAATGAGAAGCTGGATACAAAGAAATCTATGAATGCAAGTGACCAAGGACTTGATCCAAATACATGTAAAAATGATGAACACTCAGACCAGCATATTTGCAATATGAAAGACAACAAAGGTTCAGATGGAGTTGTGCAGGACGATTCAAAGAATAATCTGTTGAAATCAAATTTTGATGAAAATAGGAAATTGAAACAGGCGATGATAGTGGCAGTGATGTTCACATACCAGTGAAACGTTCGTGTGCAAGAAATTGTATAGAATCTGATAGTGATACAGACACAAGTCCTGGATGTGATTTATGCGATAGAAGTGTTTTACCAGAGCGCAATATGCCTTTGAATGTTTGTGATAGACCAAAAGATATGCCCATAAATGAACCAGTAGACAATGTCTGTGAATCAGTATTGGAAAATGATGATATGATGAAAGATGATTTTTCAGATGTTTCAGATGGTGTACAAGAAGATGCACTGTTTGACAATGACCTGGAAAATAGAAGCTTTGATACAGTAAAAGATGGTACAGACAATGATACTGATATGTCATTTAATGATCATGCTCATTCAAGGAATCCTTTAGAATCTTCTTCAGATTCAAATATCAAAGATGAAGACATTGAAAAGGCAATAGATGCTAATATGTACACATGTACTGATGAAACAGAAACAGAAGTTGAATTTGTAGCAGATCTTGGATTATGTGATAGACCAGATAAAGATTTCAAATTTGTACCCCTCCAGAATAATGACAAAAAGAACATTTGTTCAAAACTGAATATCAGATATATAGGCAAAGGCTGTGATTCAAGGTTAGATAGAAATAGCTGTATTGGAGTTCCTTTACAGAGTAAACAAATTACTGGTGATGGCAATTGTTTCTTTCGTGCAATTTCCTATGTAATTTCTGGAACTGAGCGTAATCATGCAATTCTAAGAAATGCCACTGTGAAACATTTATTGCAAACCAAGGACATGTTTAGTAATACATTGAGGCAAGAATATAGAACAGTCAGAGAATATGTTTTGAAACGTAGAATAAAGGAAGACGGAACGTGGGCTACAGACACTGAAATTAGCGCTTTAGCAAATTTAATCGATACTGATATTTATTCATACAATGACCAAGTACCATGTTGGCAATTGTTCTCTGCAAAGAAACCTGGAAGAATAAATATTGTAACATCTGATAAGGGAATTTATATACTGTACACAGGAAATGTTCATTTTAATGTTGTTGAATCTGTAGATTTTGTCAATTTCAATTCATTGGAACAGACAAGAACAACTAAAGAAGATAAAACGTCAAAGAGAACTTTGCCATGTCCATCAATTCAGGCTGATGTTAAAGTAAAGCATGAGTTCAAGAAGTGTAGATCCAAGTGTCAGATAGAGGAAGAAATTGATGAAGTAGTGGATAAGTCTCCTGAAACATTTCAAAACCATGTTGATCCAATGGGAAAAAAACCTAGGCTCACGTTGGAGACTGGTACGATAAATCACGATGAGAGGAAAGGTACTGCAAATCTTTTGGACATGACATATGAACAGTGTGCAAGTAATCAGTCTGAATCAGTCGTTCACAACGAACGTAACACCAAGGACGAAACCCTTGAAAGTGATCACAAAGACAAATGCACGAGTCGATACACAAATAACGCTTGTTGCCCAAGGGACATTCAATCAAGGTGATACAAGATTTGGTGACTTAAGTGGAAAGCAGTGTGTTACCAATTCACTTTCTGCACTGTTGTATAGCAAGGTAAAAAATGCCAATGATTGGAAAAGTACAGATCTAGACAGGATTTTGAATAACGGTAATGAATTATATTGTTACATACGGCGATCCACTTCACTCGACAACCAATACTTATTGATATCTGATCTATTTGAATATTTGGATGCGTACAATGAATTGTTTAACATAGTATGCCGTGAACCAGTCACTGGATTGTTAGATGGAGATGAATTGATATTGGCCCAGTCTCTTTCGATGACATTGAAGCAAGCACTCGAAAAAGAACTCTGTACTGATTCTGATGCATGTTTTGTGACATTTGCTAGAAGTACTTTCATTGTATTATCTGGTCAAGATGGTTTCTTTATATTTGATTCACATTCCAGAAGCAGTCGAGGTTTCCTGAGTTGTAACGGACACAGTGTTGTACCGTACTCAAAGCTGGCAAGGTGTGTACAAGCATTGCATGAGGTTAGCAAAATCAATGGGATGCCCCCTGCACACCGAATATGAAGTAACTAGTGTATGTGCTAAAGCAACTTCCGGTAAGAATGAAACCTTGAAAGGCTATCCACAGTTACAGGATTTTGTTTGTAATCCAATTCCTTCGTCAAATACGCACAGTGAAAGTCAGTCTGGAAGCTCTGGATGTTCCATACATTGTGAAAGCTTTGATGAAGTTCAAATATTGGATGAGAGTGTTTCCCCACAAAAGATGATTGATAACCCAAATGTATTTCTCTTCCCTGAAGAAGCAAATGAAACGATCATTCATGATGTACATTATAACGGTCAGGAATTAAAACTGAAGAGTGTGACAATTACCTTAACCAAACTAAAAGAACCACAGCTGAATAATAGTTGTCTTCTGAAAGGAAATGACTCTATAAAAGCAGAATATGAAAATGAACAAAGGGAGACTCCAACAGTTGTACTAAATGTGGAAATGACTCTGATAGATTGAATTTAGTGAACAAAGTTCAAAATTCCAACTCTATCTTAAGCAGAAAACGAAAGTGGAGTTACCTCGAAAGTGATGCGAAAGTTGATGTTGACCTTGGCAAGGAAATTCGAAAAACCAAATGGGTGAAAATGAATGAGAACGACAGCTTAAGAATTGATGCAAGCGAATGTGCTGATAGTAATGACGAATTAATAATAATTGGAGAAGTTCATGTTAGAAATGTAGACCATGGAAAGAAAAAACGTAAAAAGAGACAAAGTTCTAATCAAATTAGGAAGCGCAAGAGACAGCAAATGAGAGAAAAACGAGCCCTGGCCAAAGATGAAATCATTAAGAAAAAGGAAAAGTGTCTTCACAATGCGCAAATGAAGAAAATTAAAGCGAAGAATAAATATAAAAATGATTTAACCTACAGAATGGAAAAAATAAATGAAGTAAAAAAAAGACAAAAAGAGAATTACAACACTGATTTATCACACAAAATAAAGCAAAGAGCTTATGTGAAACAAAGGCAAAAAGAAATGTATAAAGAGGATTCCAATTTCAGGAACATACAGCTAAATATTATGAAAACCAAATATTATTCTGATTTACATTATAAAAAGAAAATTTTGTATAGAAATAAACAAAAATATTTGAGAAATGAGGATTCAAAGAAAATGTTAAAACAGTTATGAGGACTAAAATGAAAAATAACTATGAAACCAATGAAAATTTCAAACGAATGCACAAAAGCAGAATGAGAAGCAGAATGAGAAACAAATATCAGAACATTGAAGATTTCAAAGAAAAGCACAAAACCAAAATAAGAACTAAATATCAGAACATTGAAGATTTCAAAGAAAAGCACAAAAGCAAAATAAGAACTAAATATCAGAACATTGAAGATTTCAAAGAAAAGCACAAAAGCAGAATGAGAAGCAAATATCAGAATGATGAAGATTTGAAACATATAAATAAGGCAAATATGAAAATATTGTCCAAAATTAGATATAAAGTCAAAGAATTTAAGGAAAAGAAATTGATGAGCTTAAAAATTAAATATAAAAGAATTGAAAAATATAGGCGAAATGTAATAAAACAAAATCGAAAAAGGTCTGTACTTGAACAGTAAAATTGTCCAAGTTTGATATTGTACTTAAAGAATTTAGAAAGATAATTTCTCATGGCCCAGAATATGTGTGCTGTGTATGCTTAAAACTTCTCTTTGAGAACCAAGTATTGAAATGTAAAAAGAGCAATTATAAAATTCAGACATGCATAAGTGAAGAATATTTGCATGTTTGCAATTCAGAATGCCGGTCAGAATGTTTAATAGGCCAGTCAGCCAGATCGTCACTATGGATATGCTTCACCTGTCATAGAAAATTGCAAGCTGGAAAATTACCTGCAGAAGCAAATATGAACAATTTACAACTACATGAAGTTCCAGAAGAACTTGCCAATCTGAACAATTTAGAACAGCATTTGATTGCATTGAATATCCCTTTCATGAAGTTAATGGCCTTGCCTAAAGGTGGTCAAAATGGAGTCCATGGCCCAGTCGTGTGTGTGCCTTCAAACACTTATGAAACAGTAGATATGTTGCCAAGACCACAGACTGAAGATCAATTGATCCGTGTTAAACTGAAACGAAAATTGTCGTACAAAAGCTATTATGAGTACAAATTCGTAGATAAATCTAACTTGCTTAATGCTCTGCAGTATTTAAAAGCAAATAATAAGTGGTATTTTGATGTTACAGTTAATGATAAATGGGAAAACTCACTTGAACGAAATGAAAAAGATAATGAAAAGGAAGAAGCAGTTGAAATCAGTGGTAAAGCTCGTTTAGCAAAACATTTGAAGGAAATGGAAGAACAAACTGATTATATTTTGTCCAAAGACAAAAATGCTAATGAAAACATGCAAGACAGCAGGGAACTACACACAAAAATAGATGACAATGACACTGAAGACAATATGGAAGAACGATTACACGGTATTCAGTTAGACTCGTGTCTCCAGCCAGTAGATATTGGACAGGAAATATTAGATCAGTATTTTGAAGACATAATATGTTGTGCTCCTTGTGAAGGAAAAAGCCCTGTATCAATTCTGCAAGATAAAAGCAATGAGGCCAAATGTTTCCCAGTATTATTTCCTAAAGGTCAACCAACATACCATGATAGAAGAGATGAAAAAATAACATTAGGCCGTTATCTGCACAACCGACTGATGCATGTGGACAGTAGATTTGCTCAGAATACAGATTACATCTTTTATGCACAATATATTTATGAAATTCAACAGGTTATATCCCAAGTCTCTATCGCATTAAGGCAAAGTCCAAACAAAAAAGATGATTCCTCTTTAATATCTGCCTCAGATTTGAAAGATGCAGAGAAAGTTAAACAAATACTAAAATCAGACAAGGGCTATAAATTTCTAAAGCAAATTCGTGGAACACCTCCGTACTGGCAAAAGACACAAAAAGATGTACTGGCAATGGTACGACAGCTTGGAAAGCCCACATGGTTTGCCTCTTTCTCATCTGCCGATATGAGATGGTCAGAAATAATGAATACATTGCTTAGACAAAAAGGAGACATCAGGGAATCAAGTGAATTAGACTATACAGAAAAATGTAATCTTTTAAGATCAAATCCAGTAACAGTTGCCAGAATGTTTGATAAAAGATTTCACACTTTTATGAAGAGAGTTATTTTATCTCCAGCTGCTCCGATTGGTAAAATAGTTGATTCATTTTGGAGAGTAGAGTATCAAGCTCGTGGTTCTCCTCACATTCATGCCTTGTTCTGGGTTCAAAATGCTCCACAGTTGGGTATCGATAAAGATGATGATGTCGTACAATTCGTAGATAAATACATTTCTTGCCAGAAACCGGATGAAAAGGAAGATCAAGAACTACATGAAATAGTAAGCAAGGTCCAACAACACAGTATGAAACATTCTAAATCTTGCACAAAAACAGGGAAGGCATGTAGATTTAATTTCCGAGACCACCATCTGAAAAAACATTCATTGTAACACCTGTTGAAGAGATTCCAGCTAAAGATTGTGGGAAAGTGCAAAATAAGGAAAGGACAATGATCAAGTTAAAGCTTCTGAAAAGACTAAAGCTGATGCAAAGGAATTGTTGAATTCAGTTAAAGATGCATTATCCAATGAAATTGAGTACAACAGTGTAAACCATCTCTTTGAAGAGCTTGACATTACACAAAATCAATTTGAAAATGCACATAATGAATTAGCATCACAACAAAGTATAATCATCAAAAGACAAATACAAGATGTATGGGTAAACCAGTTTAATCCAAGTCTACTAAGAAGCTGGAACGCCAACATGGATTTGCAGTTCGTAACAAATGTATTTGCATGCGTGGCTTATATTGTATCCTACATGTCAAAAGCTGAGCGAGAAATCGGAATGCTATTGAGTCATACACTATCTGAAATGAAAGACGGAAATGAGAACGCAAAGCAAAGCATGAAAAACTTGGCCAGGTGTACATGCAAAATCGTGAAGTGTCTGCCCAAGAAAGCGTCTATCGTGTTTGCAGTCTCAGATTGAAAGAATGTTCCAGGAAAGTGGAATTCATTCCTGTTGGACCCGACCCTGTCAGAATGAGTTTACCACTGAGCATTATAAAAAGCAGACCAGATAACGATAATGATGATGATGACAATGTTTGGATGCCTAGCAAGCTCGACAGATACAAAGCTCGACCTAGAAACACAGAATTCAGTAATATGTGTCTTGCAACGTTTTGTTCTCAGTATAGAATCTTAACTGCATCCCAAACGCCAAGTACAAGAAGTAAAAATGTCTTTAAATTAGATAACGATCTGGGATATATTCAGAAGCGTACTCGTACAGAAGATGCAGTTGTAAGATATCCCGATTCTCACCCATCATCTCACCTGAAAAATATTATTTGAGCATTTTGCAACTCTTTCTGCCATATTTTGAAGATGGACAATTAAAGCCACCAACATTTAAAACACATGAAGAGTTCTATGAGACAGGTTCTGTGAAAATATGTGGACGAATTGGAGAAAGTCTGGTCAATTGTCTGTACTAACGAAACAAGTTTGAAATGAATGCCGATGCAATTGATCATGCACAGGAGCACCTTGACAAATTTGGTCCACACGAAGATGCATGGGGTCTTTTATGTCGGAAAAGGAAGTAGAGCGACTTGAACATCCCAAAGAAAATGTAGATGTCGAAGATTGTGATGGAGATCTTGATATCCCTGATTTAAAGAATGAACCGAAAAAGATGACTATAGCATCGAATTTCGATCTGTAAAAATTTCCAAACAAGATGGACATTCTTTGATGAGGTCTTTGAATGAGAAGCAACAGAGTGTTTTTACAAAATACGACAGTGGTGTTTAGATAGAGTAAATGGAAAATCAATCGAACCGTTTCATATTTTTCTAACTGGTGGTGCTGGCACGGAAAGAGTCATTTGATTAAATGTCTTTACTATGAAGCAACACGTATACTAGCCCGAATGTTGCCACATCCTGATTATGTCTCAGTATTGAAAATGGCTCCAACCGGTAGCTGCATACAATATCAACGGCCATACTATACATAGTATTCTTTCTATTCCAATCAAAGCACAAGTACTGTATCAACCGCTGAGTGATGAGAAAATAAGTGTCCTTCGAAATAAGCTGGCTCAAGTGCAAATTTTAATCATAGATGAAGTATCAATGGTAGATCAAAAGTTGATGTCTTACATTCACGGCCGCCTACGACAAATAAAACAATCACGCGATCAAACTGCTTTTGCTGGTGTTTCAGTTATTGCTGTGGGAGACATGTATCAGTTACCTCCAGTTTTGGAACTCCTTTATATAAAGACACACTCAATGGTGCATTGTGGAATGCTAATTTCAAGAAAGTAGAACTTGAAGACATTATGAGACAAAAGACGATACCCGATTCGCTTTTCTCTTAAATAGATTACGGGTAAAAGAACGGGATGACATTCTTTGTGATGAAGACCTAGCAATGCTCAAGTCCTGTGAAACTGGTGAAGAATGTGAAAATGCTTTGCATATCTATTCATGTAACAATGAAGTAGATGCTTGGAACAAGAAATTATTGCATAAAAAATGCGGAGATGTGATATGCATAAAAGCACAAGACATGGACAAAGATGGTAAAAAAGGAAGTCAAATACGGGAAAAACCTTATACAAGAATGAAAACCCAGTTGCCTCCTTATCTGTGGATTGCAGTTAATGCTAGAGTGATGTTGCTCAAGAACATTGATGTTAGTAAAGGCCTGACAAATGGATGTTTCGGAAATGTAACAGAAATAATAACGGATCATACAAATTTTAATCCAGTTTGCATCAAAGTTAATTTTGAGAAGGCTGATGTTGGTATTCATTCAATCGAAATGTCTCAAGAATCCATTGGTAAGAAATATGTGAGAAAACAATTTCCACTTAAGCTTGCTTATGCTTGCACAATTCATAAAGTACAAGGTTCAACATTAGACAAAGCTGTTGTATCATTAAAAGATGTATTTTTATCTGGACAGGCATATGTTGGGCTGAGTCGTGTTACCGTTATCTGGACTTGTGATAGAAAATTTTGATCCTAAGCAAATACACTGTAATCCAGAAATTAAAGAACATTGAGATTATGAAACCGTTTATCGACAATAGCACTTTTGAAGATATTCATGATTATAACTTTTCTTTGGTAATGCAGAATGTACAAGGATTAAAACAGCATTTTATCGATTTTAAATCGCAGTGCCAATTTGTGAATGTAGATTTTATTTGCTTGACGAAACATGGATTAATGATGATGATCTCTGTGACGTTGTTTTGGATAACTTTCGATTTTATCATCAACCACGACATCTTTCATACTGTAATTCTGGAGTTGGAAATGTATTCAAAGAACAATCCCACGGAGGTGTTGCAATGTATATCAAAAATACATATTCAAGTAGATTAGACATATCTGTCGACAACTTAGAGTTTATCGCAATTCTTGTCACCAAACCAGTTTCTGTTGTGATTTCAGTTGTTTATCGACCTCCATCATATAGTATCAAATCATTCTGTGAATCATTAGACAATTTGCTAGATGCATTACACAAAGAAGCATTAGGTGTATTGTGATGGGAGATTTTAATGAGGATTTGTTTAAAGGTTCTTCACAGGTAAACAAGCTAATGTGTAATAAAGGTTACAAACAGCATGTTGTTAATGCTACTACTGAGAAGGGAACATTGATAGATCATGTGTACAGCAAGGGACTAGATTTATTGGAAACAGAGGTCATCCCTACATATTATAGTTACCATGAAGCTGTTAAGATTGCATTTTAATATTAGTAGTAAAATGAGAAGAATAAAGTAAGTAAATTTCTTAATTTTGTTGATAAATAAACATTTTCATTTATCATGTCTTCATTCTTGCAAAAATGAATATGAATATTAATCCTTCTTAAAAGGGTTGTCAATATTTTGTTGGCTTACCTTACACTTATCAATGATATCATCTGCCATGGACATCACATTGAAAGCAGGTTGTAAAGTTGGTAAAACCCTTTTCTTAAGGTGATGAGTTGAAAGATTTATATGTGTTGTCATTCCTTGCCTTTCAAACCTTAGTATCTTTAAACATCACTCACATCATGACATGTACATGTATTTCAAACTTATAGATAACATTTTAGAAAACTAAAACAATGGTACACATTTAGAATACTGGATTGATAGGTGGATGGATAACAAGATCATACATCCATGCTTTTTCTTCCCAGGTTAAGGATTGTCGACCTGATCCATATATTGAAGTTGGAACATTCCATGAACCTTGCAAAGTGCTCATTTTTGACTGGGTTGGAGTAGGAGACAGCTAGGTACGTAGAAACCATCACTCTGAAGAAGACACTCAAATCAGAGATCAAGCTTCAACGTGACAATGAGACATGCAAGTACTTATTAAATTAAAGAAGAGGTTGTTATCATGGTTATGGAATATCAAAATGGGAAGGTTAATGATAATGAATGAATACTAATATCGGGACGCAATGCTGGAATGTTATTCTCTGAAAGATTATTTGTTTGGTAGTGATGAGTTTTAGTAGTAGGTTATTCACCATTATGTAAGTTGTTCTGAGTTAATGAAAATTGGAGGGTTATATTGTCTCAATGATCATGGTGGTAAATATGATGACAGTTCAATTGAATTCAATTTATTTCCATTTTTAAAAAATTTACAAATCAATAACATATACATATGAATAATAGTGGCGGGATCATAAAAAGCACTGACTAACTGGCTTATTAAAAATGACCCCTGAACAATTAACACATAACGGATGATACATTGTAAGAAAATATCAAAAATTATAACAGGAGAAAAACATAACAAATAGGTACATCAAAAACATCAAAATTAAAAACAAAAAAACAAAAAAGAAGAAAAGATAGGAAACAACAATGAGTAGGACAGTGATGATTATAGGATTATATGAATGTTATACTGTCAATGATGTTCGATGTTCACATGATACTTAACCCTTACTGTACTGGGCTATTTTTCAGCAACCCCTGATTGCAGGGGCTGTTGATATTTCAAAATGCAAAGGTTAATTTGCATAAATTATGAATATGCAAATTTCATCATTTTATTTTCTTTAATATGTATTATATTGTTTTTTTTATTTCTCATTATATCTCGAGGGCTTAAAGCCAGAACTGTCTATGTCCATTTTGGTAAAATTGAGTTAAGTCCACCAAGTATTGTATATTCATTTCAGTTTGTGTGCTAGAACTGTCGTATGTCCCATGATAAAACCATGTGAGTGATATAGGAGTAGTCGAACTGTTATGTCCATAGCACCTTTTCATTTGTATGCCAAAACTGTCTATTCCCATGTATGCCCATTAGCCATTTTACTTTTCATGTTTAGACCGTTTCAAGTACTTTCACACATTCATTAGAGTATTAAGTATTGCACAATACTTGCAGTTTTCTACTAATTAAGCAGATAAGATTCCCTATGCAGCTTTCACTGATTGTGGCCAAGCAACACTATATCATTGCTCGTAAAACCCGTTATCATAAATAAAAAAGACCAATGTGCAACATGTACGAAGTATGACCAGTTGTCGGGAGAATAGAAGGAGAATTTCAAGAAAGCGCATCTCGTGCGAAAAACAGAGGCTCAAGACGCCAAAGCAAGGGACTTCTCAGTTGTCCCTTCCATCGTGTAAGACAGGAAATCATTGTGAATAAGATGGAGCGTAAAGAGGACAAGCTTACAACAAGAAATATGCTGATGAATTTGACTTCATTGCATCATCAGGAAAGAGCAAACATCATGCAACTTCCAAGGTATGTCGCCAAGATTTGTCAATTTTTCATGGCGGTCGTAATGACATTGTTGTTCATTGCAAATCAAAGCAACACATCACTGCTTTCCAGTCTAAATCGTCAGCACAAAATATAACATCATGGATGTCAACCTCCAAGGATTTTAATATAACTAGAGCTGAGTGCTTATTTACATCATTTTATGTGGAGCACAATATTCCTCTATTAGCTGCAAGTCACATGGGACCATTGTTGAGAAAAGCTTTTCCTATTTCTGAGGAGGTTAAGAAGTTTTCCAGAGCAAGGACCAAAACATCTTGTCTTGTGCATGAAATGGCCAAAGATGAACAAGGACAGATTGTTTCAGCCATGAAAGCACGGCCATTTGCAATATCAACTGATGGGAGTAATGTGAGCGACAGTACACTATACCCAATTGTCATCAACTACCATGATGGTAAGCAAATTTCTTGCACTCTGCTTTCCCTCCCAACCTTAGAAATGGCAGGAACTGGTGAAAATATTGCCAAATTGCTCATACCAGAGCTGCAGAAACATGATATCCCATGGGACAATTGCACATCATTGGGATCAGACAATGCATCAGTCATGACTGGTGTACACAAGGGAGTTGGGGCATGCCTCAGAAAGTGTCAGCCAAACCTTGCGCTTGGTTGCCCCAATCATCTAATTGATCTTGCTGCCAAAGCTGCGTCATCTGCATTACCATATTTAATTGACTCGCTCCTTATTGATGTGTTCTAGCTACTATCTGGAAGCCAGCGTGAACAGGAAATTGAATCTCAAGAAGTTCCAGATGCTCATTGGGAACGAAGTGCAGGCAATTCTGAAACATGCTTGTATGAGATGGCTGAGCTTGGGCCACTGCTTGCCAAGTTTTATCCAGCAATGGCAAGCTCTAGTCCTCTTTTGAAAGGAAGTGTCAGCCAAGCAGAAAGCCTACTCAACAGACCAAGCAGAAGATGCCTACTCAACAGACAAAGCAGAAGAAGCCTACTCAACAGATCAAGGCTACCAAAGATAGTATC
>CP137682.1:6989335-7011770 GCA_037976565.1 Mesocentrotus franciscanus | reverse complement strand
AAACACGCTTTGATCCTACTCCTGTGTATAAATGGCACAAAAGGCTTTCTTCTCCAAACCTATATCACTTCATGATTTTAAAAAAGATGATTCTATACACCAAGAGAAAAATCAAATTAATAATACTGACAGTTCTGAATATTTCTTACAATGAAATTATTGCTTTAATTGGTCAAAAAATGAAGGCATATATAGGGTTGTGTCACGACAATGAATTGTGGAGAAAAAATCTGTCTATAGATGCATCTGAAAGATGGTAACAGCTAGTTCACCTAATAATTGTTGTGGTTTTTGAAGCTTTGGAATTGCCAAAATGATATTGATATGAAATTGCTTTAAATTGCTTTAATTGGTCAAAAACTGATGGCATAGTGTTGTGGTCATGACAATGAATTGTGAAAAAAAAAATCAGTCTGTAGGTGGATTTGAAATATTTTTTTGAATTTCTTTTTTTAACAATATTCTGCTAAGAATCACATCCAACCCACAAATAAATGCATATATTGAGACTAGGCCTACATGTTTCCAATAGATATTTCATTTTTTTTATCTGTCATAATATGAGTATGTAGGAAGGCATTTGAAAAGTAATCTTTGCCACTGGACTATTTTACTAAACTATAGTTAAATATTATATTATGTCTAAATCAAATTAATATAATTTGAAAGCTCGCGCAATTTATTTTATTAACTTTTCACACTACCAGCTGTGCAGTAGATTCTCTGTTCTTCATGTCTTTATCAAAATTATTTCCACTGAATATATGTTCTTGTATAGATCTACAAACCATAACTCACAAAAGGAGAACACTTTAAATAAATTCATTAGTATAGCTGGTAAGTTACACATATACTTGTACATGTACCAGCTGATACAGACTTGCCTGATTTTACGATCAATAAAAACATGCAATATGACCTTTTGACCCTCAATGACCTTTACCCTCATCAACAAACATGTTGTATTACCCACTGATAAAGGATGCAAAAATAAAGTTAGACCCGACTGGACCAGAAAATGAAATAACTAAATTACACATCAAAAATAAGCTAATAAGCTACAAGACAACAAAACCAAATTTAAGCATTTTTCATTGGCCATCTACACTGTAGCTAGAAAGTGATTCCTTCCAAAACACTCAAAAATTGGCAGCTTCAAAATTGGTACTTTACTTCAATTACAAAGTGGCCTGAATTATTGCTACATTGGTGAGTAACATCAAAGAATGTGCATATAGACGTCTAGCAGCCAGGAATGATTGTGTTTGCCCTTTCATTTCATAATAGACCCTCAACACACACAGGTCTACAATATGGTTTGGTTTTTTTTCCCTGAAGGGCAAACCCATAATGGTGCCTGTCTACCGGACAGCTATAGCATATTCCATGCACATCATTTGACGTCACTCCCCTGCACTATACAATTAAAAGTCATTTTCAAGTATTGGGGACCGGGGGGAGAGAATAGCCTAGTTGAGGTACAATCATGTATACCAATATGAAAATTAAGATTTAGTTTTGTATATTTATATTATTTTCCTACTTATAGCTTTCCATTGATACAAGTTGTATTTGGGCAGTTCCAAGGGAACGGCGTTATTCAGAAACAAATTTCAGCATCCAAACAAATTTATCATCCATACTTTAATCTTTATTTACCAGTACAAAGAAATGGTACACGACAATAGTTGTTGGTACCACGCACTTTTCAAAATAATAATATTTGTTGTAGTGATCCACTTAATTAATGAGATATAAATATTCATAAGCTTGCATGGTTACAGAGTGACGCAAAATGGACATGCATATTTGAGCAGAAAACATTTTGCTTAAACTGGGTGAACTTTAAATAGATATCACAAGTTTGAGTTATTGATTGGATTCTATGTTGTTCTTGGTGTCTTTCATAAGAAAATTGGTTGATTATCTTGTGATACGGAGTGGTATCTGGTTTCCCTGTATTTTGGGATATTTTGTGAGAGGAAATGCTTGTAAAGACAAAAGTTTGTTAGAGTATAGTCCATGATAATTACTTTAAGCCAAAAAAATCAGAGAAAAGCAACTAGATATAAGAATAAGAGGCATTTAAAGCACCATAGTCCCATATGTGCAAATTTGGGTTTGATCAATTATTCAGCGTAAGAAAACTGAATCTCATAATGTTTGAACTTAAAGACATAGGCTAACGTTGTAGGCATATAATTTAAAAATATCAAAATCAAGAGGAATATGTATGGATAGCTTTATGTCGACTCAAAAACCCCAAAAGCATCAAAAATTTGGAATGAAACGTTTTAGATAGGTATACGTCTAAAACACAGATTTTGAGTATTTATTCGCATGAGAAAAATTACAACGGCCGTTACAAGAATCGATCACTAGATATCGTTAAATATCATTTTCAAACATTGCTTCAGATTTTCAATATTTAAAAATACTTCCCATAGATATTACGATTTGAGACATTCCGATTGGTCTTCCTAATCTATAACTCATACGTTTATACCATTTTCAAGGAACAAAATTAGATTTAAAAGAAATTTAACAAGAAAATTGCAAGAACCAACCGTTAAAAAAAGATTGATATCGTTTCCAAACATATTGTATCACATTTTCGCTATTTGAAAAAACTTCCTGTAGATATTTTCATATGACACTTTCAGATTGGTGTTTTTAAACTATAACTCATACGTTTAAATCATTTTCAAGTAGTACAACAAGCTTTTTTAAAATCCTAAAGACGTTAGCCAATGCCTTTAAATGATTGGTTGTATGGTAAAGAGGCCTTTGTGTTAATTTCAGATCCTAATTTGCATTTACAAATTAAGGCACAGTACCACATTAAAGTTTCAGCTCCATGCACTTCAGCTTGGAATTGCCCATTTACTCACTGAGTATCACCCAACCTATATGACTGAGTGGATGCAAAAATATAACGCAACAAAGAATAAGAAAATAACAAAAATTGGAATTCCCTATACTTTAACACATATGCCTCCACCGTACGTAGGATCCTCCACCATACATGTAGGATCCTCCACTCTCTACCCTATACTCACTCAAATTATCTTTGTATAAAAACTAGGACGACAAAGCTGAAACTTCACAGACATGTAACCTGATGATTTATCTACAATATGAGACATTGTACAGCTCATGACTGTACATTGTTTTCATGCTATGTGAAAAAATGTGATAATTTTTCCTCCAAAATGTAACGCCTCCACCCTTTTACTATACCCCAATGTGACACATGACCTTATGATCAACTATAATCATTATGACACAAAAAAGGCCGAAAATAACACATACTTCAATGAGCAATTCCCACTTTTATAAAGGACACAAAACAAGGCTGCGCAGGAATTCATTATTCATTTAACATGCTTATGTGCCGCCATATGGGTCAAAATCAATAACGGCATAAATCAACTAACGAAGACAAAAGCAAACTAAAAGTCAAAACAATTAAACATCAATAATATGAAAACAAACTGTTAACCATTACATTTTTACATTTAAATATTGATCGTCTATTTTGACTTGTAGTTTAATTATGACTATGTTAGCTGATTTATTACATTATTAATTTTGATCCCCATGGCAACCCATACGCCTGTCATAAATGAATAGCTAATTCCTGCACAGCCTCTTTTTTGTGTCCTTTACAAAAATGGACATTGCTCACTGAAGCATGCATTATTTTCAGACTTTTTGTGTCATGATAATATTTGAGGATATATGAACTTTTTCTACATAGTATATAAACATTTCCCCCAAGAACCATTTAGTTTTTATTTGGTAGACATTTTGAAAGTGTATAGTTTTCATTGACACGCACTGTATAGAGGACTTCCACTTCCCTTTTCCACAAAATCTCAAAATTGATATTTGACCCCAACCAACTGATACAACAGTTTCAATGAACGCCAAAGATACATAGTTCCTGCAATACCACAAGAATGACAAACACAAACAGACCAACACACGTCAACCCAACAAAATTACCCTTTTTTACCTCTGGTAGACAAAATGTTGAAACAAAAATATATTTAAATTCAAACAAACTTACTTGTCACTCGTAACAGCAATAACTTGGCCAGTCTTATCCTCATCATTCATTACCACTGGCTGCAATAAAACAAACATAAAGATATATAGCACATATGTGCAACAACAAAATAAATATGAAATTAACATAGTAAATTAAAACCCAATTCATTTCAAAATAATTCATAGAATAACAATCCACATTTCACAGAAAAAATAGCATAATGCCATGTATTATAAACTTACACCCCAAAATGGTGTTTATTGTATGCTTTTCCAACTCTTCCTGCTTAACATCTCCGCTAATGCTTTGACTGCAATAAGATGCAGAATGCACATTTGGCAATTGCCTACATGTATACCCATTGATCAACCTGTCTGATTATTCTTAAAGTCAAAATAGGGCTTTATTCTTTGACCTTTACTCAACAACAGATGGCACTATACAATAACAGCTAGTATTGTAACAATCTCCAATTCTTCATTTATACCATGTATGTCATGTATCCAAGAACAAATATGGATTTTATTGAATCAATTGTTATTGTTGGCATAAATCTAAAAGCACAATTTCTTTTTCCCAGACATTTATCAAAACTTTGTGGTGACAGTACTGCTCAAAAACATAACTCTGTCATGGATTACATATCATATTTACCGGGGGCTTCTAATCAAAACGTTTCTTGGAACATACCAGTATAATAAAAACTAAACCAACTTAATCATAATTCTTTTGTGAAAATTCAGTGCCTTTGATATCATATATCCATGATAAAGCTATTAATAATATTACTATATTAATATTTATAATGCACTTTTCCCATATAAAGGCTCTAAAATCGCTATATTATTACCCGTTCCTTGAATTCAATTCCAGCTGCCATTTAACATTTTATAGGCGTGTATATCATCCTCCCAGGTATGCATCTACACCTGGATGGAGTGAAGCTAATGTAAGTAAAATGCCTTGCCCAAGGAAATAAGTGCCGGGGATCAAACCCACTTTCAACTTTTCAACTATTGTATGCATATATACAAACCTCAACACGCATGGCTGACGTCGAATCCAATTGTTTTATGTTGTTCCATTCCGAAACCTCCACACACTCGATTTTGATTCGATCATTTACGTGAATGGGAATGTCCGTATGTTCTTCCCAGAGGCTAAGCCGAATGGACTCCTCTCCGTCATTTAACGAGACTCTGCGTATTCTCTTCCCTCCTGCAACATTACGGACTTGTCCAACCTACACAAATACAAAATATGAACTACTAAACTCACCCATAGTTCAAATATACTAGTAAATAAAAACTTATAAACCTAAAATATACAATGTAGGCCGTACCCAAAAATTACAGGGCCACTCTTTATATTTCCATTTCAAATGAATCATTGCAAAAGCATTGCCAGGTTCAAGAAATGAGATTATCGTAGCAAACAATATCGTAAATGCAAGATTCCATAGCAGTTTGCAGAAAATCCATCCCTATTTGGGTGATGGATTCAAACTTAAGTCCAACAATTACCAAAAGAGCCCCTGGAACCTTAAATCGAAAAAACATGTTTCGACATTTGCAGATCAGGGAAACTTCCATTATGGGCGAGGGTGTGGAAGCAAAGCCCCCAGAACATCGTACAGAGGGTAAAATTAATACACAAATACAAATAATTATCATACAACTGACAAAGCATGGCATACAATATGTACATTGCTGCGGTCTCTTTTCCACCACCGTCCACAGACTTAATTTGTACAGAAGTCAATGCGTGCGTCGAGTAAGTGCATGGTCACTAAAATGTTGCAACAAAAAACAACAAAACAACGCTTACCTCTTCCACATTCGCCATTACGCTAACACGCTTCTTCGTCGACGCTTTTACTTGTGCAATGTTAAGTACAGGTGGACTTAGGTAGTTCTGTACGATTTCATCCGAAAATCAAAAGCTGCAATCTTGTAGAAGAACTGAAATAAAAATGAAAAGAAAATTCATAAATTTCAATTAAAATCAGCTTTCCAATCATATCACAAATAGATACCCTCAAATTATAGACTCCAACCACTTATTTGTTCAGTGTTCAAAAGGATCTAGGCCCATTTCATTATTTATACATTCAATTTAACCCGATATTTGTTTTTAGCAACACCTATTGCTGATCCATCTCAAACAACACTGGTCAACTGGAAGAAGAAGAATAATTTTCAGGCCTGACCCCCCAAGGTATAGGGTCTAGATCAAAGTTTGCTAGATCTACTTGTTTTTTTAAATTTTAATATTGATTTTTGCCTTGGTCTTGGATTTAGATGAAACTGGGTTTCAATCATGCTTTTGGTTTTGCTAGACCTTAGTAAGTTGGTAGTCTATTAGCCCTATAACGCACGCAGCTTTGCAGGCAGCAAGAACGCAGGTTCTAACTTTTTAGGCTCATCATATCTATCCAAAATAAGTGAGTAATTTTTTCATGCCATCCTCATAGCCTAGGGCAAAAATCTGAAAATATATTTTTTTAAATTATACCTACCTGGCATCTTTGTTCCTTCTTTAACAGTGACGGGCCATTTACTTTTTTTCCCCAAGATTATTTCTGTGCCAAAATCCGTGATTTAGACGGGTCGTTCATTTTTTCGCATGTTATATTCCCACTGTGACTATTTTGAAACATCGCAAACGATACCGCGCACGCGCGCCATGCCGGCATGCAAGCGTCGCTGGGTACCGTTTGCGAAGTTTCAAAATGGCAGTGGAATTATTATAATTATAACACGGGAAAAGTGAACGACCCGTCTAAATCACGGATTTGGCACAGAAATGATCTTGGGAAAAAAAATTAAATGGCCCGTCACAGTTAAGGAAGGAACAAAGATGCCAGGTAGGTAAAAAAGAAAATTAAAATATTTTCAGATTTTTGCCCTAGGATGGCATGAAAAATGACTCACTTATTTTGGATAGATGAGTTTAAAACGCAGGCAGCAAAGCTGCCTGCATTCTCTAGATCTAGATCTATATAGGCACAATAAGTTAGTTACCAATACCAAATTATTGTAATTTCTTGCATTAAGACATCCTTAAAAATTAAGGTTATAGTTAAATACAGATAGGGGTACTACTCTGTCTAGATCTACCAACCTTGGTGTTATGGTTGACCAGTGCCTTCTTAGCGATTCTGTCTATAACAATATTCTTGGCTCCAAATGATGTAAGCACCTCAAGAGCTTCCAATTTCCGTACCACAGCTTGCATCCCATTTAGATCGTTGACAAATATGTCAAATAATTCCTCGGGATGCCCTTCCACCCCCACTTTGCCTTGCATAAACGCACGTCCACTTCTCGGGTTCTTGACCATGAAATTTCCAACCAACAGAAGTTTGGTAATGCTCGACATCTTAATTATCACGCAACAATACCGGTACTACCAGCGCAGCTAATTCTATATCATCTGCTGACGAACCTCAGCGCGCCACCACATCTATAATACCAATTTATAAAAGCCATGTGTTAGCATTATTTGATGGAAAATTTTGGGATATACAATGTACGAGTAGCCTAGAGGAGCTAATAAAATAACCTTGCTTTAAAATAAATAATAACAAATCCTAACCAAAGACTATGAATTCCAACAATACATTTGATTTTAATGATCGTACATTAAAAGTTAAATAGGCCTAACAACACCAACTAAGATGAAAGCACATGAGTTTTCATAACCCCCATCCTAAATGCACACGTCTATAACACGGTACCCTAAATATACGCATATTACTGGACAAGACGCCTCATGAATTTTGCATAATTAAATAACGTCACATAAAAAAGAAAGAAAGAAAAACATAGAGGAAGACATTGCTCCTCCCCACAGAACAAAGCAGTAACTGTAATGGAATGTATTGTGCAGTATTTTATGTACAACACTAGCTATATGAAATCTGATTCACTGACGTGCATATCGTTGTTGTTTTCCAGTTTTCACGCTCTCTTTCTGTCTCTTCTTTAAATCTCTAACACACGTTCTCAGCCTGTCCTATTATTTTTCCTTTCCCCCCTCTCTCTCTCTCTCGGTGTATTTCTTACACTTCTAGTGGGGGTTGTTAGGGATATTTTGGTTCACATTCTTCCAAAAGCACCAAATTTGGCACATAGGTTGCCCATACCATACTATTTCGATTTTTGGTTGGCACCCGAGAAGGACGTCCCCTCGGGCCGCTGTAATGGTCAAACCAAAATGGCCGCTATCTTAGTGAGAAGTCGACTGTACTTTCTATTTAAAAAAGGGCTAAAATAGCACAAATTGATACTAATCTGGGGTTATATGGGTCAGTGAATCTGAATATGATGCTATTTAACCGATTTGATGTCATCATATTGCCCTTGTGGCTCTATAATGTTCATACTGATAAAAACAGTAATTTACCCAGGTCAAAAAAACAGTTGAAACCAGTTGGATTTTCAACTGGTATCAACTGGAATCAACTGGTACCAGTTGAATCCAGTTGACGGAACTGGAATATGTGCCAGTTTATTCTACTGGTTTCAACTGGATTCAACTGGTACCAGTTGTACCAGTTGAAACCAGTTGACACAACTGGTAAACTTCACATGCACCAGTATATCCCAGTTGAAACCCATTGACTCTACTGGCACATGCTGAAAACAAACCAGTTGATTCCAGTTGAAACCAATTGACCATACTGGTATATTGTTACACCAGTTGATACCAGTTAAAAACAATAGGCGTTACTGGTACATCTACCAGTTGATTCCAGTTTAAAACCCATATACAACCAAAGTGGACCATTTGAGACCAGTTGTTTCCGATTGGAACATATTGAAACCCAATGGGTGTTTCCAGCTGATTCCATTTGAAAACTATAGGCGTATACTGGTATATTATTAGCCTAGTTGATACCAGTTAAAACCAATGGGCCTTACTGGTAAATCTACTAGTTCTTAACTTCATTCCAGTTGGAGCACAGTGGCCAAACTGGACCATTTGATACCAGCTGATTCCAGTTGGAAACCAGTAGATGATTACCAGTTGATTTACCAGTTGAAAACCAGTAGATGATTACCAGTTGCTTTACCAGTTGAAAACCAAAATATGATTACCACTTGAATTACCAGTTGAAACCAGTAGATGATTACCAGATGATTTACCAGTTGAAACCAATTGAAGATTGCCAGTTGATTTACCAGTTAAAACCAGTAGAATACCAGTTGAAAAACCAGTTCAATTGTATCTTATGCATATTCATGATTAATTTGCATGTTTTCACAGAAAATGTAATTATCATGATCTAACAAGCAAATGTGACAATGCACATCAATTTTGTGATTCATAGTTTCTTAGTCAATCATTGACAAGTATATTATATATGTCTGATCATGTTTTACATCTAATTTAAGACGTAAAATATATAAATACTGATATATGTAATTAATAACCAGTAAAAACATGTACAATTTTGTATATATGTATGTACGAACTCTTCATTACTCATTTATATACACAACTGTAATTCACTTCAAATGATCTATGTGATGGAGCAATTGCAAGAGTCTATATAAATATGGTTCAGTTGGTCG
This sequence comes from Mesocentrotus franciscanus, assembly GCA_037976565.1. Classification (NCBI taxonomy): domain Eukaryota; kingdom Metazoa; phylum Echinodermata; class Echinoidea; order Camarodonta; family Strongylocentrotidae; genus Mesocentrotus; species Mesocentrotus franciscanus. The sequence goes on along the minus strand of CP137682.1, from coordinate 7,002,137 downwards.
CCAGATGCCATGCAATAGAGATTATTGATTATTGATTGATTATCAGTTGATTGCTGGAAGTTACTAAATGATCAACTGGTTTTCAACTGGTAAATCAACTGGAAATATCTACTCACGGTTTTTCAACTAGTACCAGTTCACAACTGGTGGTTTCAACTGGTCCTAACTGGTACCAGTTGACAACTGGTATTCCAACTGGTACCAGTTGATTCCACTATACCAATTTCCATATTGAAACCAGTTCACTTAACTGGAATCAACTGGTACCAGTTCAGAACTGGTGGTTTCAACTAGTCCTAACTGGTACCAGTTGATTCCAGTTGATTCCACTATACCAATTTCCATATTGAAACCAGTTCACTAAACTGGAATCAACTGGTGGTTTCAACTGGTCCTAACTGGTACCAGTTGACAACTGGTATTCCAACTGGTCCTAACTGGTACCAGTTGACAACTGGTATTCCAACTGGTCCTAACTGGTACCAGTTGACAACTGGTATTCCAACTGGTACCAGTTGAAAGCAACTGGTACCAGTACCAGTTGATTCCAGTTGATTCCACTATACCAATTTCCATATTGAAACCCGTTCACTTAACTGGAATCAACTGGTACCAGTACCAGTTGCTTTCAACTGGTCCCCAACTGTTTTTTTGACCTGGGTATGGGAACATTATTCTATATGAGAACAAAGAAACGTTCCATCTATAGGAATTGTGTGAAAGTAGGTGTGTTATTAGGGTCTATGACATCTCGCAAGTACCTGGGTGTTGTCATCACATACACGACGTGCAAGCAGCACATTGCTAGCTTGTTCCACAAACCAAACAACACTCGTGTTTTGTTCTGGAGAAAACTTAACATTAACTTCAGACATATGGCATATGCCTATAGATAGTCGGTCTATAAGTGGAATATTGTGTGCGCTGTTATTTGAAACTTAGTAATCTTCATAATTTTCCCAACAATTTGATACCATGTAAAGCATTTCATGACCATTAACATTTGATAACGGAATGGACGTCCGTTCAAGATGGACGTACGTGCGCGAGTTTTCTCAATACATAACATATATGGCCAAAAATATGCGTACATGTACACAAAATCCATTATAACTCTTCAGGATGAACGGGAGCCCCCATTTTTTTCTTCATATTTTGATAGAATATGAGTCGGGAATATGATTTCATGTCTTTTTTTGTCCAAAAGTATATCATGACGTCATCATAACGGCCTAAGAACTTAAAAATACTAATTTTCACTTAATGACGTCATAACTTTTATACAAAATTGAGTGTACATGAACATGTATCTCAGTGAATATTGGTTATTTTCTATCAATTTTGGAGATGGTATAGCTGAGACGATTTAAAGTTGTGTATTTTATTTTTGATTTAGGTCACGGCATCATGGTCTAAATTTGCAATTAAAAGGATGTCATTTTCACATTTCACATTACAGTACATACCACCGATAATTAGGTGGTATGTATCACATACCACCTCTTGTTTTTATTTATTTCTCAACTTTTTTGTGCAACCGATTTTTCAATATCCATCCACCCAATTTTTCTCAATTTTGACACAGTCATAAGTAATCATTATGAGACGTGACAGGTACATTTTCAAGGTCATCAAATTATCGTGACGTCATCCAGGCGCCATTTTGTGAAATCACATTATCCATCATATCTTCATGATGCGTACTCAAAGTTCATTCATATTCATATCACATATACTTCAGGTCAAGGGTCAACAGGTCATGTCATCAAAGGTCACATAAAGGTCATGACGCGTATGTGCGCGTCAAAATTTTAAATTGCTCAAAATTACTTAACTATTAAACGAGTACGAATCAGGTCATTTTAAGCATTTCAAAATTTTCCGTCCGTTCGTGTCCCGCGCGTGTGCGTGCTCACATCGCGGAAAAGGTCAAATTCAAAATGTTTACATGATTTGGATTCCTCTTAACGTAATTGACAATTTACATTAATTTCAGTCACTCTTCATATTTCATAAGGCCGTGAGCGTGCGTCAAAGTTCAAAATCGCGCGTGCTGCTATGGGCAATATAATGCAAATTTGATCAAAAACATGCCATTTTAAAAATCGAAATAGCTCTTCAGATAGTCCATCGGCCCCCAATTTTTATATCATGGTTGGAGAAAGCATGAGTTGCAGAAATGATTTCATACCACCCTGACTCGTACAAAGTGAAACAAAGTCATCATATTGGCATCTAAACTCAATCAAATGTATTTTGTGATGACGTCATTGTTGTCTTTGTTTAATTTAGATTATCTCACTTATCGGTGATCAATTTTCTCCCAGATTTTGATATGTTGTAGCTGAGATAATTCTCTATCAGAAATATGCCATTTAATTTTCATTTGGATGACGTCATCATAGTTAAATATTCGATTAAAGGCGACAATGCATAATTTGTCATATTTGCGTGTGATGTCTATGGGAGGTCACTTTTTTCAAAACATGAATCTGCATGACAATGTGTTTTGACCAGTATCTCGGTTATTATTCAACAGTTTTCTCCTAAATTTTAGTATGTTGTAGCTGAGACTATTCGCTATCTACATATTTCCTCATTTTTTCAATCAGATGTCCGGATCATGCTCATGCTCATCATCATCATCATCATCAATATCATCATCATCATCAATGACACCATCATCATCATCATGGTCTGAAGATGATCATCATCAACATCATCATGATCATCATTATCATCATCATCATTAACATAATCGTTGTTATCATCATATAACATTATCATTATCATCATCTTTACTATCATGATCGTCATCATGTTTATCATGATCATCATTGTTTACATGTCTATATAACTTCTCCCATTCTCAAATCTATCATAAGACTTAGACAGACCACCTTATTCGTCTTCGTGACGAATTCAATTCTAGTTTATTATTATTTATTTTTATTTCCTCCACTTTTTTGTTCCGACGATAACTCAAGATCGGTACAGTCAATTTCTTTCAATTTTTGGACAGTCATGGGTCATTGTCATAAAACGTGACAGGAACATTTTCAAGGTCATCAGGTCATCGTGACGTCATCCAGGCGCCATTTTGTGAAATCACATGATCAATCATATCTTCATGATGCGTCATCAAAGGTCATTCATATTCATATCACATATAATTCAGGTCAAGGGTCAACAGGTCATGTCGTCAAAAATCACATAAAGGTCATGACGCGCGTACGCGCGCGTCAAAATTTTAAAAAGCTCAAAATCACTTAACTATTAATTGAGAGTACGAATCAGGTCATTTTAAGCATTTCAAAATTTCCGTCCGTGCGCGTCCGCGCGCGCATTATGCGCGCGCATCGCGTACACATCGTAAAACGCCCTTTTTCGCATGGTTTTTTATTTCTGACACTATTTTTGACAATTTCCAACTATTTCCAGTAATTCTCGACCTTCCATAATGCCACGCGCGTGCGTCAAACTTTAAAATTCGTGCGCGCGTCAATGGGCAATATAATGTAAAAAGTGGTAAAAACATGTCTATATAAAATCCGCCATAGCTCGTCAGAATGCCTAAATACCCCAAATTTTTAACATTTTCTGGAAGCCCATGAAATGTTTATGTGATTTCATGTATAATTTTGTCCAATCGTATGTTCTGACGTCGTCATATTTGCATATGAACTCGAAAATTTGATTTTGAAAATATGACATCATAATTTTTGTATTCATTTGATAATATTGCAGTAATCGGTTGTCGATTTTCTTCCAAATTTTGATATGTTGTAGCTGAGACAATTCTCTACCAATGCAGTCAACACGAATTTTCATTTTGACAAAAGCATCATGGCGTATTTTTGCGATTAAAGGAGGCATGTCAATTTTTCACATTTTGCGTGTATTCTCTATGGGACATGACTTTTCTCAAAACTGGATTCTACATTCCGTCTTTCGCGAGCAATATCTCCGTCGTTTTAGTTTTGTTTTCGCTGAGCTTCGAGTATGTTGTAGCTGAGACAATAAGCTATCACAAGTGTGCCCTTTATTTTTCGATCAGATGCCGGGATCATGCTCATATTTCACTTGCAAAGTGGGATTTGAGAATTCCATTTTCCGTTCACGTGTAATCGCTATGGGAAATGTTTTTATATCGGTAACGCACTTGTTTATTTTTATTTTCCCACCACTTTCTTGTGAGCGTGATTGCTCAAATTCGGCTCCATCAATTTTCATCAAATTTTGTCAGTCATCAGGCTTATCAAATTCAAGTGCCACCATTTTTTCAAGGTCATCAGGTCATCGTGACGTCATCCAGGCGCCATTTTGTGAAATCACATTATCAATCATATCTTCATGATGCGTCATCAAAGGTTATTTATATTCATATCACATATACTTTACCTCAAGGGTCAACAGGTCATGTCATCAAAGGTCACATAAAGGTCATGACGCGCGTACGCGCGTCAATTTTTAAAATGCTCAAAATCACTTAACTATTAAACGAAAGTACGAATCAGGTCATTTTAAGCATTTCAAAATTTCCGTCCGTGCGCGTCCGCGCGCGTTACGCGCGCGCAGCACGTACACATCGTAAACACGCCGTTTTTTCGCATGGTTTGTATTCCTGACACTATTTTTGACAATTTTCAACTATTTCCAGTCATTCTCGACCTTCTATAATGCCCTACGCGTGCGTCAAACTTTTAAATTCGTGCGCGCGTCAATGGGCAATATAATGTAAAAAGTGGTAAAAACATGTCTATATAAAATCCGCCATAGCTCGTCAGAATGCCTGAATTCCTCTCAATTTTTTTCATATTTGGATAGAGTATGAATTGGAGATATGATTTCATGTCTCATTTTGCCAGTACAAATATCGTGACGTCATCATAAAGGCCTTGGAACTCAAAATACGAATTTGCATATTATGACGTCCGCATATTTATGGAAAATTGATTGTATCTCTGTAAATATTGATTGATTTTCTTCCAAATTTAGAAATGTTCTAGCTAAGACAATTCTCTACAAGATAAGTTACCTCACTTTTCGTTTTGATGACGTCATCAAAGTGAAAATTTCAATTAAAGGCGACATGTCAGAATTTTCTTAACGTGCGTGTTATGTCTATGGAAGTCGAATTTCGTTCACATCATGAATCTACATAACATTAATCTTTGAGCACTATCTAGCTTATTTGTGCTCTTTTTCTTCCAAATTTTGATATGTTGTAGCTAAGACAATTCTCTACAAGATAAGTCACCCTCACTTTTCGTTTTGATGACGTCATCATAGTGAAAATTTCAATTAAAGGTGACATGTCAGAATTTTCTTAACGTGCGTGTTATGTCTATGAAAGTGAATTTCGTTCACATCATATGAATCTACATAACATTAATCTTTGAGCACCATCTAGCTTATTTGTGCTCTTTTTCTTCCAAATTTTGATATGTTGTAGCTAAGACAATTCTCTACAAGATAAGTCACCCTCACTTTTCGTTTTGATGACGTCATCATAGTGAAAATTTCAATTAAAGGTGACATGTCAGAATTTTCTTAACGTGCGTGTTATGTCTATGAAAGTGAATTTCGTTCACATCATATGAATCTACATAACATTAATCTTGGAGCACTATCTAGCTTATTTGTGCTCTTTTTTCTCCCAAATTTTGATATGTTGTAGCTAAGACAATTCTCTACAAGATAAGTCACCCTCACTTTTCGTTTTGATGACGTCATCATAGTGAAAATTTCAATTAAAGGTGACATTATGTTATGTTATGCTATGTCTACGGAAGTCGAATTTCGTTCACATAATGAATCTACATGACATTGTTCTGTGAGTAGTATCTCGCTTATTTTTGCTCTAATCCCCCGCACCCCCAATTTAAGTATGTTATAGCTGATACTATGAGCTATCGGAAGTGCGCCTTCCGTTTTTTGATCAGATGTTTGAATCATGTAGAAATTTTTAATTGAAAGTTGAAATAGCGAATATGCCAAGGCCGTTTGTCAGCTTTGCATCGCTCTCTCTCTCTTCTATTTCACCCTCTCCCTCTCTTGTTCTGCCTCCCTCTTCTTCTAGCTCTGATGTCTCCCTAGCTGTCTCTGCCTCTCTCTTTCTCTACTCTCTCACCCTCTCCTTTTCCCGCCTTTGGCTCCCGCTCTCCCTCTTTTATGTCTTATAGGATGTTCCTTAATTTCCTCTAGCTCTTTGCTGTGCCCTTTGTATTCTTATTTCACCCCTACCATGTTTCCTTGTACTTTCCTCTCTCCTTCCAAGTGTATGCATTCTGATTCCTCTTTCATCCCTCGGTCCAGCTCATGTATTTTTACATGACTATAACCAGTCTCCCTCTCTCCTTCTCTATCTCTATATTTTCATCAAATTTCATTATGATCATGATCTTGATCATAATCATTTCTCAATATTTTGTTCATCAGTTGAGTTATTACTTCAGTTCAGGTCACAGTTCAATATCAGTTCATCAGTTCATTCATCAGTTCATCAGTTTAGCTCATCAATTCAGTTCATTTCACATCAGTTCAATCTATCAGTTCATCAGTACTTCATTCATCAATTCATATCTTAATACATCATTTTACATTAACATCATTATATTGGATCATTGAATTGAAGATGAGCATGATCATAAGAATTGTAGACAGACCACCTAATTCGTCCTCATGACGAATTAAATGTCTAGTTATTAGGTGGTCTGTCGGCATCGACAGATCACCTATTGTTTTTGTCAGAATTTTCTTTCTTTATTATTAGGTGGTCTGTCGTAATCGACAGATCACCTATTAATTTCGTCAGAATTTTCTTTTAGGTGGTCTGTCGTAATCGACAGATCACCTATTAATTTCGTCAGAATTTTCTTTTTATTATTATTATTATTATTATTTATTTATTTTTATTTCCTCCAATTTTTGTTCCGACGATAACTCAAGATCGGTACAGTCAATTTCTTTCAATTTTGGCACAGTCATGGGTCATTGTCATAAGACGTGACAGGAACATTTTCAAGGTCATCAGGTCATCGTGACGTCATCCAGGCGCCATTTTGTGAAATCACATGATCAATCATATCTTCATGATGCGTCATCAAAGGTCATTCATATTCATATCACATATACTTCAGGTCAAGGGTCAACAGGTCATGTCATCAAAGGTCACATAAAGGTCATGACGCGCGTACGCGCGCGTCAAAATTTTAAAATGCTCAAAATCACTTAACTATTAAACGAGAGTACGAATCAGGTCATTTTAAGCATTTCAAAATTTCCGTCCGTGCGCGTCCGCGCGCGCGTTATGCGCGCGCAGCGCGTACACATCGTAAAAACGCCTTTTTCGCATGGTTTTTATTTCTGACACTATTTTTGACAATTTCCAACTATTTCCAGTCATTCTCGACCTTCCATAATGCCACACGCGTGCGTCAAACTTTAAAATTCGTGCGCGCGTCAATGGGCAATATAATGTAAAAAGTGGTAAAAACATGTCTATATAAAATCCGCCATAGCTCGTCAGAATGCCTAAATACCCCAAATTTTTAACATTTTCTGGAAGCCCATGAAATGTTTATGTGATTTCATGTAAAATTTTGTCCAATCGTATGTTCTGACGTCGTCATATTTGCATATGAACTCGAAAATTTGATTTTGAAAATATGACATCATAATTTTTGTATTCATTTGACAATATTGCAGTAATAGGTTGTCGATTTTCTTCCAAATTTTGATATGTTGTAGCTGAGACAATTTTCTACCAATGCAGTCATCACGATTTTTCATTTTGACAAAAGCATCATGGCGTATTTTGCGATTAAAGGAGGCATGTCAATTTTTCACATTTTGCGTGTAATCTCTATGGGACATGACTTTTTGTCAAAACTGGATTCTACATTCCGTCTTTCGCGAGCAATATCTCCGTCGTTTTAGCTTCGTTTTCGCTGAGCTTTGAGTATGTTGTAGCTGAGACAATAAGCTATCACAAGTGTGCCCTTTATTTTTCGATCAGATATCGGGATCATGCTCATATTTCATTGCAAAGTGGGATTTGAGAATTCCATTTCCCGTTCACATGTAAACGGTATGGGAAATGTTTTGATATATCGGTAACACACTTGATTTCCGACCTCGAGATCCCTGGTTCGAGTCCGGGCGTCTCCAAAAAAAATTTCTTCACTTTTTTTTCTTTATGACCTTTCACTGATCATAAAAATTGAAGACAGACCACCTAATTCGTCTCCATGACGAATTAAATGTCTAGTTTATTATTATTATTATTATTATTATTTATTTATTTTTATTTCCTCCAATTTTGTTCCGACGATAACTCAAGATCGGTACAGTCAATTTCTTTCAATTTTGGCACAGTCATGGGTCATTGTCATGAGACGTGACAGAAACATTTTCAAGGTCATCAGGTCATCGTGACGTCATCCAGGCGCCATTTTGTGAAATCACATGATCAATCATATCTTCATGATGCGTCATCAAAGGTCATTCATATTCATATCACATATACTTCAGGTCAAGGGTCAACAGGTCATGTCATCAAAGGTCACATAAAGGTCATGACGCGCGCGTACGCGCGTCAAAATTTTAAAAGCTCAAAATCACTTAACTATTAATTGAGAGTACGAATCAGGTCATTTTAAGCATTTCAAAATTTCCGTCCGTGCGCGTCCGCGCGCGCGTTATGCGCGCGCGCAGCGTACACATCGTAAAAACGCCTTTTTCGCATGGTTTTTATTTCTGACACTATTTTTGACAATTTCCAACTATTTCCAGTCATTCTCGACCTTCCATAATGCCACACGCGTGCGTCAAACTTTAAAATTCGTGCGCGCGTCAATGGGCAATATAATGTAAAAAGTGGTAAAAACATGTCTATATAAAATCCGCCATAGCTCGTCAGAATGCCTAAATACCCCAAATTTTTAACATTTTCTGGAAGCCCATGAAATGTTTATGTGATTTCATGTATAATTTTGTCCAATCGTATGTTCTGACGTCGTCATATTTGCATATGAACTCGAAAATTTGATTTTGAAAATATGACATCATATTTTTGTATTCATTTGATAATATTGCAGTAATATTGTCGATTTTCTTCCAAATTTTGATATGTTGTAGCTGAGACAATTCTCTACCAATGCAGTCATCACGATTTTCATTTTGACAAAAGCATCATGGCGTATTTTGCGATTAAAGGAGGCATGTCAATTTTTCACATTTTGCGTGTATTCTCTATGGGACATGACTTTTCTCAAAACTGGATTCTACATTCCGTCTTTCGCGAGCAATATCTCCGTCGTTTTAGTTTTGTTTTCGCTGAGCTTCGAGTATGTTGTAGCTGAGACAATAAGCTATCACAAGTGTGCCCTTTATTTTTCGATCAGATGCCGGGATCATGCTCATATTTCACTTGCAAAGTGGGATTTGAGAATTCCATTTTCCGTTCACGTGTAATGTCTATGTGGATTATTTTGGTATAGTGGTCATAGCACTTGCCTCCCATTCCGGCGACCCAAGTTCGATTCCTGGTGGGTCATTTTTTTTTTTTTTTTTGCCGTCGTTTTAAATTTGATTTTATGATCTTCTTCGACTATTATAACATATTATCATATACAATCACAAACAATGTAATAAAATGCCTAATTTTGCGTGTTATATCTATGGGAGAAGAATGTCAATCGTTTGAGTACAACCCTATGGGAAATCTGGTTCCTTGTCGTGTATTAAACCTAATATAGGGTTTATCTCCCAACTCTGCTACAATATCAAATCACCTTGCTAGTCTCCTTCCCAGACGTTTTTACTTTTCCAGCTATTCAGCCCAGGTATATGCATGTTTACGTCTCTCCCGTGGACATAGAATTGTTTACTTGTCTATACTTCTCTCTTTCTCTATATTAAATTCTATTTATGCTGGATATATTGAATGCATCGTTCTCCATTGCATCTCTCTCTTTCTCCTCTCTCTTGCTCTGTTTCCCTTCTCCTCTCTTATTTTGCCCCTCTCCTTCTCTTGCTCTGTCTCTGCATATATATCTCTCTCTACTCTTTTACCCTCTCCTCTCTCTCTGCCTCCCTCTACCTCGACCTCTTGCCTTGCCTCCCTCTTATTCTCTTGCTCTGTCTCCCTCTGCCTCTGCCCTTCTCTTTTTCTTCTCTCTCACCCTCTACCTCTCCCGCCTCTGGTTCTCGTTCTCCTTCTATTATGTCTTGTAATGTTCCTTAATTTTCTATAGCTCTGCCCTTTGCCCTTGGAACTCAAAATACGAATTTGCATATTATGACGTCAGCATATTTATGGAAAATTGATTGTATCTCTGTAAATATGGATCGATTTTCTTCCAAATTTTGATATGTTGTAGCTAAGACAATTTTCTACAAGATCAGTTATTCAGATTACATAACAGACCACCTAATTCGTCCTCATGACGAATTACATTTCTATTATTATTATTATTAGGTGGTCTGTCGTATCGACAGATCACCTATTGTTTTCGTCAATTTTCTTTTTATTATTAGGTGGTCTGTCGTAATCGACAGATCACCTATTAATTTCGTCAGAATTTTCTTTTAGGTGGTCTGTCGTAATCGACAGATCACCTATTAATTTCGTCAAATTTTCTTTTTATTAGGTGGTCTGTCGTAATCGACAGATCACCTATTAATTTCGTCAGAATTTTCTTTTTATTTATTTATTCTTTATTTTTATTTATTTCCTCCACTTTTTGTTCCGACGATAACTCAAGATCGGTACAGTCAATTTCTTTCAATTTTGGCACAGTCATAGGTCATTGTCATAAAACGTGACAGGAACATTTTCAAGGTCATCAGGTCATCGTGACGTCATCCAGGCGCCATTTTGTGAAATCACATGATCAATCATATCTTCATGATGCGTCATCAAAGGTCATTCATATTCATATCACATATACTTCAGGTCAAGGGTCAACAGGTCATGTCGTCAAAGGTCACATAAGGTCATGACGCGCGCGTACGCGCGTCAAAATTAAAAAGCTCAAAATCACTTAACTATTAAACGAGGTACGAATCAGGTCATTTTAAGCATTTCAAAATTTCCGTCCGTGCGCGTCCGCGCGCGCGTTATGCGCGCGCAGCACATACATCGTAAAAACGCCGTTTTCGCATGGTTTGTATTTCTGACACTATTTTTGACAATTTCCAACTATTTCCAGTCATTCTCGACCTTCCATAATGCCACACGCGTGCGTCAAACTTTAAAATTCGTGCGCGCGTCAATGGGCAATATAATGTAAAAGTGGTAAAAACATGTCTATATAAAATCCGCCATAGCTCGTCAGAATGCCTAAATACCCCAAATTTTAACATTTTCTGGAAGCCCATGAAATGTTTATGTGATTTCATGTAAATTTTGTCCAATCGTATGTTCTGACGTCGTCATATTTGCATATGAACTCGAAATTTGATTTTGAAAATATGACATCATAATTTTTGTATTCATTTGACAATATTGCGGTAATAGGTTGTCGATTTTCTTCCAAATTTTGATATGTTGTAGCTGAGACAATTTTCTACCAATGCAGTCATCACGATTTTTCATTTTGACAAAAGCATCATGGCGTATTTTGCGATTAAAGGCATGTCAATTTTTCACATTTTGCGTGTATTCTCTATGGGACATGACTTTTTGTCAAAACTGGATTCTACATTCCGTCTTTCGCGAGCAATATCTCCGTCGTTTTAGCTTCGTTTTCGCTGAGCTTTGAGTATGTTGTAGCTGAGACAATAAGCTATCACAAGTGTGCCCTTTATTTTTCGATCAGATATCGGGATCATGCTCATATTTCACTTGCAAAGTGGGATTTGAGAATTCCATTTCCGTTCACATGTAAACGGTATGGGAAATGTTTTGATATATCGGTAACACTTGATTTCCGACCTCGAGATCCCTGGTTCGAGTCCGGGCGTCTCAAAAAAATTTCTTCACTTTTTTCTTTATGACCTTTCACTGATCATAAAAATTGAAGACAGACCACCTAATTCGTCTCCATGACAATTAAATGTCTAGTTATTATTTATTTTTATTTCCTCCACTTTTTGTTCCGACGATAACTCAAGATCGGTACAGTCAATTTCTTTCAATTTTGGACAGTCATGGGTCATTGTCATAAAACGTGACAGGAACATTTTCAAGGTCATCAGGTCATCGTGACGTCATCCAGGCGCCATTTTGTGAAATCACATGATCAATCATATCTTCATGATGCGTCATCAAAGGTCATTCATATTCATATCACATATACTTCAGGTCAAGGGTCAACAGGTCATGTCGTCAAAGGTCACATAAAGGTCATGACGCGCGCACGCGCGCGTCAAAATAAAACTCAAAATCACTTAACTATTAATTGAGAGTACGAATCAGGTCATTTTAAGCATTTCAAAATTTCCGTCCGTGCGCGTCCGCGCGCGCATTATGCGCGCGCGCAGCGCGTACACATCGTAAAACGCCCTTTTTCGCATGGTTTTTATTTCTGACACTATTTTTGACAATTTCCAACTATTTCCAGTATTCTCGACCTTCCATAATGCCACACGCGTGCGTCAAACTTTAAAATTCGTGCGCGCGTCAATGGGCAAATATAATGTAAAAAGTGGTAAAAACATGTCTATATAAAATCCGCCATAGCTCGTCAGAATGCCTAAATACCCCAAATTTTTAACATTTTCTGGAAGCCCATGAAATGTTTGTGATTTCATGTATGTTTTGTCCAATCGTATGTTTGCTGACGTCGTCATATTT
>CP137682.1:6969573-6988835 GCA_037976565.1 Mesocentrotus franciscanus | reverse complement strand
CCACCTCTAAACATGAAATTGCCATTTACTCGAAAATACGGATGGCACAGATGAACCAATTACATGTACGTGTTGAGGACGACGTGCCTTACACCATGATATCAACCGGGACGCTATCATTCTTAATTTGGAAATTATAGCCATTTGGGTGAAAAACGAAAAAACGTCTCAAAAGGCCTAATACGCGCCTTTTCACCTCTAAACATGAAATTGCCATTTACTCGAAAAATACGGATGGCACAGATGAACCAATTACATGTACGTGTTGAGGACGACGTGCCTTACACCATGATATCAACCGGGACGCGCTATCATTCTTAATTTGGAAATTATAGCCATTTGGGTGAAAAACGAAAAAAACGTCTCAAAAGGCCTAATACGCGCCTTTTTCACCTCTAAACATGAAATTGCCATTTACTCGAAAAATACGGATGGCACAGATGAACCAATTACATGTACGTGTTGAGGACGACGTGCCTTACACCATGATATCAACCGGGACGCGCTATCATTCTTAATTTGGAAATTATAGCCATTTGGGTGAAAAACGAAAAAACGTCTCAAAAGGCCTAATACGCGCCTTTTCACCTCTAAACATGAAATTGCCATTTACTCGAAAAATACGGATGGCACAGATGAACCAATTACATGTACGTGTTGAGGACGACGTGCCTTACACCATGATATCAACCGGGACGCGCTATCATTCTTAATTTGGAAATTATAGCCATTTGGGTGAAAAACGAAAAAACGTCTCAAAAGGCCTAATACGCGCCTTTTCACCTCTAAACATGAAATTGCCATTTACTCGAAAAATACGGATGGCACAGATGAACCAATTACATGTACGTGTTGAGGACGACGTGCCTTACACCATGATATCAACCGGGACGCGCTATCATTCTTAATTTGGAAATTATAGCCATTTGGGTGAAAAACGAAAAAACGTCTCAAAAGGCCTAATACGCGCCTTTTCACCTCTAAACATGAAATTGCCATTTACTCGAAAAATACGGATGGCACAGATGAACCAATTACATGTACGTGTTGAGGACGACGTGCCTTACACCATGATATCAACCGGGACGCGCTATCATTCTTAATTTGGAAATTATAGCCATTTGGGTGAAAAACGAAAAAACGTCTCAAAAGGCCTAATACGCGCCTTTTCACCTCTAAACATGAAATTGCCATTTACTCGAAAAATACGGATGGCACAGATGAACCAATTACATGTACGTGTTGAGGACGACGTGCCTTACACCATGATATCAACCGGGACGCGCTATCATTCTTAATTTGGAAATTATAGCCATTTGGGTGAAAAACGAAAAAACGTCTCAAAAGGCCTAATACGCGCCTTTTCACCTCTAAACATGAAATTGCCATTTACTCGAAAAATACGGATGGCACAGATGAACCAATTACATGTACGTGTTGAGGACGACGTGCCTTACACCATGATATCAACCGGGACGCGCTATCATTCTTAATTTGGAAATTATAGCCATTTGGGTGAAAAACGAAAAAACGTCTCAAAAGGCCTAATACGCGCCTTTTCACCTCTAAACATGAAATTGCCATTTACTCGAAAAATACGGATGGCACAGATGAACCAATTACATGTACGTGTTGAGGACGACGTGCCTTACACCATGATATCAACCGGGACGCGCTATCATTCTTAATTTGGAAATTATAGCCATTTGGGTGAAAAACGAAAAAACGTCTCAAAAGGCCTAATACGCGCCTTTTCACCTCTAAACATGAAATTGCCATTTACTCGAAAAATACGGATGGCACAGATGAACCAATTACATGTACGTGTTGAGGACGACGTGCCTTACACCATGATATCAACCGGGACGCGCTATCATTCTTAATTTGGAAATTATAGCCATTTGGGTGAAAAACGAAAAAACGTCTCAAAAGGCCTAATACGCGCCTTTTCACCTCTAAACATGAAATTGCCATTTACTCGAAAAATACGGATGGCACAGATGAACCAATTACATGTACGTGTTGAGGACGACGTGCCTTACACCATGATATCAACCGGGACGCGCTATCATTCTTAATTTGGAAATTATAGCCATTTGGGTGAAAAACGAAAAAACGTCTCAAAAGGCCTAATACGCGCCTTTTCACCTCTAAACATGAAATTGCCATTTACTCGAAAAATACGGATGGCACAGATGAACCAATTACATGTACGTGTTGAGGACGACGTGCCTTACACCATGATATCAACCGGGACGCGCTATCATTCTTAATTTGGAAATTATAGCCATTTGGGTGAAAAACGAAAAAAACGTCTCAAAAGGCCTAATACGCGCCTTTTCACCTCTAAACATGAAATTGCCATTTACTCGAAAAATACGGATGGCACAGATGAACCAATTACATGTACGTGTTGAGGACGACGTGCCTTACACCATGATATCAACCGGGACGCGCTATCATTCTTAATTTGGAAATTATAGCCATTTGGGTGAAAAACGAAAAAACGTCTCAAAAGGCCTAATACGCGCCTTTTCACCTCTAAACATGAAATTGCCATTTACTCGAAAAATACGGATGGCACAGATGAACCAATTACATGTACGTGTTGAGGACGACGTGCCTTACACCATGATATCAACCGGGACGCGCTATCATTCTTAATTTGGAAATTATAGCCATTTGGGTGAAAAACGAAAAAACGTCTCAAAAGGCCTAATACGCGCCTTTTCACCTCTAAACATGAAATTGCCATTTACTCGAAAAATACGGATGGCACAGATGAACCAATTACATGTACGTGTTGAGGACGACGTGCCTTACACCATGATATCAACCGGGACGCGCTATCATTCTTAATTTGGAAATTATAGCCATTTGGGTGAAAAACGAAAAAACGTCTCAAAAGGCCTAATACGCGCCTTTTCACCTCTAAACATGAAATTGCCATTTACTCGAAAAATACGGATGGCACAGATGAACCAATTACATGTACGTGTTGAGGACGACGTGCCTTACACCATGATATCAACCGGGACGCGCTATCATTCTTAATTTGGAAATTATAGCCATTTGGGTGAAAAACGAAAAAACGTCTCAAAAGGCCTAATACGCGCCTTTTCACCTCTAAACATGAAATTGCCATTTACTCGAAAAATACGGATGGCACAGATGAACCAATTACATGTACGTGTTGAGGACGACGTGCCTTACACCATGATATCAACCGGGACGCGCTATCATTCTTAATTTGGAAATTATAGCCATTTGGGTGAAAAACGAAAAAACGTCTCAAAAGGCCTAATACGCGCCTTTTCACCTCTAAACATGAAATTGCCATTTACTCGAAAAATACGGATGGCACAGATGAACCAATTACATGTACGTGTTGAGGACGACGTGCCTTACACCATGATATCAACCGGGACGCGCTATCATTCTTAATTTGGAAATTATAGCCATTTGGGTGAAAAACGAAAAAACGTCTCAAAAGGCCTAATACGCGCCTTTTCACCTCTAAACATGAAATTGCCATTTACTCGAAAAATACGGATGGCACAGATGAACCAATTACATGTACGTGTTGAGGACGACGTGCCTTACACCATGATATCAACCGGGACGCGCTATCATTCTTAATTTGGAAATTATAGCCATTTGGGTGAAAAACGAAAAAACGTCTCAAAAGGCCTAATACGCGCCTTTTCACCTCTAAACATGAAATTGCCATTTACTCGAAAAATACGGATGGCACAGATGAACCAATTACATGTACGTGTTGAGGACGACGTGCCTTACACCATGATATCAACCGGGACGCGCTATCATTCTTAATTTGGAAATTATAGCCATTTGGGTGAAAAACGAAAAAACGTCTCAAAAGGCCTAATACGCGCCTTTTCACCTCTAAACATGAAATTGCCATTTACTCGAAAAATACGGATGGCACAGATGAACCAATTACATGTACGTGTTGAGGACGACGTGCCTTACACCATGATATCAACCGGGACGCGCTATCATTCTTAATTTGGAAATTATAGCCATTTGGGTGAAAAACGAAAAAACGTCTCAAAAGGCCTAATACGCGCCTTTTCACCTCTAAACATGAAATTGCCATTTACTCGAAAAATACGGATGGCACAGATGAACCAATTACATGTACGTGTTGAGGACGACGTGCCTTACACCATGATATCAACCGGGACGCGCTATCATTCTTAATTTGGAAATTATAGCCATTTGGGTGAAAAACGAAAAAACGTCTCAAAAGGCCTAATACGCGCCTTTTCACCTCTAAACATGAAATTGCCATTTACTCGAAAAATACGGATGGCACAGATGAACCAATTACATGTACGTGTTGAGGACGACGTGCCTTACACCATGATATCAACCGGGACGCGCTATCATTCTTAATTTGGAAATTATAGCCATTTGGGTGAAAAACGAAAAAACGTCTCAAAAGGCCTAATACGCGCCTTTTCACCTCTAAACATGAAATTGCCATTTACTCGAAAAATACGGATGGCACAGATGAACCAATTACATGTACGTGTTGAGGACGACGTGCCTTACACCATGATATCAACCGGGACGCGCTATCATTCTTAATTTGGAAATTATAGCCATTTGGGTGAAAAACGAAAAAACGTCTCAAAAGGCCTAATACGCGCCTTTTCACCTCTAAACATGAAATTGCCATTTACTCGAAAAATACGGATGGCACAGATGAACCAATTACATGTACGTGTTGAGGACGACGTGCCTTACACCATGATATCAACCGGGACGCGCTATCATTCTTAATTTGGAAATTATAGCCATTTGGGTGAAAAACGAAAAAACGTCTCAAAAGGCCTAATACGCGCCTTTTCACCTCTAAACATGAAATTGCCATTTACTCGAAAAATACGGATGGCACAGATGAACCAATTACATGTACGTGTTGAGGACGACGTGCCTTACACCATGATATCAACCGGGACGCGCTATCATTCTTAATTTGGAAATTATAGCCATTTGGGTGAAAAACGAAAAAACGTCTCAAAAGGCCTAATACGCGCCTTTTCACCTCTAAACATGAAATTGCCATTTACTCGAAAAATACGGATGGCACAGATGAACCAATTACATGTACGTGTTGAGGACGACGTGCCTTACACCATGATATCAACCGGGACGCGCTATCATTCTTAATTTGGAAATTATAGCCATTTGGGTGAAAAACGAAAAAACGTCTCAAAAGGCCTAATACGCGCCTTTTCACCTCTAAACATGAAATTGCCATTTACTCGAAAAATACGGATGGCACAGATGAACCAATTACATGTACGTGTTGAGGACGACGTGCCTTACACCATGATATCAACCGGGACGCGCTATCATTCTTAATTTGGAAATTATAGCCATTTGGGTGAAAAACGAAAAAACGTCTCAAAAGGCCTAATACGCGCCTTTTCACCTCTAAACATGAAATTGCCATTTACTCGAAAAATACGGATGGCACAGATGAACCAATTACATGTACGTGTTGAGGACGACGTGCCTTACACCATGATATCAACCGGGACGCGCTATCATTCTTAATTTGGAAATTATAGCCATTTGGGTGAAAAACGAAAAAAACGTCTCAAAAGGCCTAATACGCGCCTTTTTCACCTCTAAACATGAAATTGCCATTTACTCGAAAAATACGGATGGCACAGATGAACCAATTACATGTACGTGTTGAGGACGACGTGCCTTACACCATGATATCAACCGGGACGCGCTATCATTCTTAATTTGGAAATTATAGCCATTTGGGTGAAAAACGAAAAAACGTCTCAAAAGGCCTAATACGCGCCTTTTTCACCTCTAAACATGAAATTGCCATTTACTCGAAAAATACGGATGGCACAGATGAACCAATTACATGTACGTGTTGAGGACGACGTGCCTTACACCATGATATCAACCGGGACGCGCTATCATTCTTAATTTGGAAATTATAGCCATTTGGGTGAAAAACGAAAAAACGTCTCAAAAGGCCTAATACGCGCCTTTTCACCTCTAAACATGAAATTGCCATTTACTCGAAAAATACGGATGGCACAGATGAACCAATTACATGTACGTGTTGAGGACGACGTGCCTTACACCATGATATCAACCGGGACGCGCTATCATTCTTAATTTGGAAATTATAGCCATTTGGGTGAAAAACGAAAAAAACGTCTCAAAAGGCCTAATACGCGCCTTTTTCACCTCTAAACATGAAATTGCCATTTACTCGAAAAATACGGATGGCACAGATGAACCAATTACATGTACGTGTTGAGGACGACGTGCCTTACACCATGATATCAACCGGGACG
Organism: Mesocentrotus franciscanus; assembly: GCA_037976565.1. Lineage (NCBI taxonomy): Eukaryota > Metazoa > Echinodermata > Echinoidea > Camarodonta > Strongylocentrotidae > Mesocentrotus > Mesocentrotus franciscanus. The sequence continues at coordinate 6,982,476 of CP137682.1, read as the reverse complement.
CGCTATCATTCTTAATTTGGAAATTATAGCCATTTGGGTGAAAAACGAAAAAACGTCTCAAAAGGCCTAATACGCGCCTTTTCACCTCTAAACATGAAATTGCCATTTACTCGAAAAATACGGATGGCACAGATGAACCAATTACATGTACGTGTTGAGGACGACGTGCCTTACACCATGATATCAACCGGGACGCGCTATCATTCTTAATTTGGAAATTATAGCCATTTGGGTGAAAAACGAAAAAACGTCTCAAAAGGCCTAATACGCGCCTTTTCACCTCTAAACATGAAATTGCCATTTACTCGAAAAATACGGATGGCACAGATGAACCAATTACATGTACGTGTTGAGGACGACGTGCCTTACACCATGATATCAACCGGGACGCGCTATCATTCTTAATTTGGAAATTATAGCCATTTGGGTGAAAAACGAAAAAACGTCTCAAAAGGCCTAATACGCGCCTTTTCACCTCTAAACATGAAATTGCCATTTACTCGAAAAATACGGATGGCACAGATGAACCAATTACATGTACGTGTTGAGGACGACGTGCCTTACACCATGATATCAACCGGGACGCGCTATCATTCTTAATTTGGAAATTATAGCCATTTGGGTGAAAAACGAAAAAAACGTCTCAAAAGGCCTAATACGCGCCTTTTTCACCTCTAAACATGAAATTGCCATTTACTCGAAAAATACGGATGGCACAGATGAACCAATTACATGTACGTGTTGAGGACGACGTGCCTTACACCATGATATCAACCGGGACGCGCTATCATTCTTAATTTGGAAATTATAGCCATTTGGGTGAAAAACGAAAAAAACGTCTCAAAAGGCCTAATACGCGCCTTTTTCACCTCTAAACATGAAATTGCCATTTACTCGAAAAATACGGATGGCACAGATGAACCAATTACATGTACGTGTTGAGGACGACGTGCCTTACACCATGATATCAACCGGGACGCGCTATCATTCTTAATTTGGAAATTATAGCCATTTGGGTGAAAAACGAAAAAAACGTCTCAAAAGGCCTAATACGCGCCTTTTTCACCTCTAAACATGAAATTGCCATTTACTCGAAAAATACGGATGGCACAGATGAACCAATTACATGTACGTGTTGAGGACGACGTGCCTTACACCATGATATCAACCGGGACGCGCTATCATTCTTAATTTGGAAATTATAGCCATTTGGGTGAAAAACGAAAAAACGTCTCAAAAGGCCTAATACGCGCCTTTTCACCTCTAAACATGAAATTGCCATTTACTCGAAAAATACGGATGGCACAGATGAACCAATTACATGTACGTGTTGAGGACGACGTGCCTTACACCATGATATCAACCGGGACGCGCTATCATTCTTAATTTGGAAATTATAGCCATTTGGGTGAAAAACGAAAAAACGTCTCAAAAGGCCTAATACGCGCCTTTTCACCTCTAAACATGAAATTGCCATTTACTCGAAAAATACGGATGGCACAGATGAACCAATTACATGTACGTGTTGAGGACGACGTGCCTTACACCATGATATCAACCGGGACGCGCTATCATTCTTAATTTGGAAATTATAGCCATTTGGGTGAAAAACGAAAAAAACGTCTCAAAAGGCCTAATACGCGCCTTTTTCACCTCTAAACATGAAATTGCCATTTACTCGAAAAATACGGATGGCACAGATGAACCAATTACATGTACGTGTTGAGGACGACGTGCCTTACACCATGATATCAACCGGGACGCGCTATCATTCTTAATTTGGAAATTATAGCCATTTGGGTGAAAAACGAAAAAAACGTCTCAAAAGGCCTAATACGCGCCTTTTTCACCTCTAAACATGAAATTGCCATTTACTCGAAAAATACGGATGGCACAGATGAACCAATTACATGTACGTGTTGAGGACGACGTGCCTTACACCATGATATCAACCGGGACGCGCTATCATTCTTAATTTGGAAATTATAGCCATTTGGGTGAAAAACGAAAAAAACGTCTCAAAAGGCCTAATACGCGCCTTTTTCACCTCTAAACATGAAATTGCCATTTACTCGAAAAATACGGATGGCACAGATGAACCAATTACATGTACGTGTTGAGGACGACGTGCCTTACACCATGATATCAACCGGGACGCGCTATCATTCTTAATTTGGAAATTATAGCCATTTGGGTGAAAAACGAAAAAACGTCTCAAAAGGCCTAATACGCGCCTTTTCACCTCTAAACATGAAATTGCCATTTACTCGAAAAATACGGATGGCACAGATGAACCAATTACATGTACGTGTTGAGGACGACGTGCCTTACACCATGATATCAACCGGGACGCGCTATCATTCTTAATTTGGAAATTATAGCCATTTGGGTGAAAAACGAAAAAAACGTCTCAAAAGGCCTAATACGCGCCTTTTTCACCTCTAAACATGAAATTGCCATTTACTCGAAAAATACGGATGGCACAGATGAACCAATTACATGTACGTGTTGAGGACGACGTGCCTTACACCATGATATCAACCGGGACGCGCTATCATTCTTAATTTGGAAATTATAGCCATTTGGGTGAAAAACGAAAAAACGTCTCAAAAGGCCTAATACGCGCCTTTTCACCTCTAAACATGAAATTGCCATTTACTCGAAAAATACGGATGGCACAGATGAACCAATTACATGTACGTGTTGAGGACGACGTGCCTTACACCATGATATCAACCGGGACGCGCTATCATTCTTAATTTGGAAATTATAGCCATTTGGGTGAAAAACGAAAAAACGTCTCAAAAGGCCTAATACGCGCCTTTTCACCTCTAAACATGAAATTGCCATTTACTCGAAAAATACGGATGGCACAGATGAACCAATTACATGTACGTGTTGAGGACGACGTGCCTTACACCATGATATCAACCGGGACGCGCTATCATTCTTAATTTGGAAATTATAGCCATTTGGGTGAAAAACGAAAAAACGTCTCAAAAGGCCTAATACGCGCCTTTTCACCTCTAAACATGAAATTGCCATTTACTCGAAAAATACGGATGGCACAGATGAACCAATTACATGTACGTGTTGAGGACGACGTGCCTTACACCATGATATCAACCGGGACGCGCTATCATTCTTAATTTGGAAATTATAGCCATTTGGGTGAAAAACGAAAAAACGTCTCAAAAGGCCTAATACGCGCCTTTTCACCTCTAAACATGAAATTGCCATTTACTCGAAAAATACGGATGGCACAGATGAACCAATTACATGTACGTGTTGAGGACGACGTGCCTTACACCATGATATCAACCGGGACGCGCTATCATTCTTAATTTGGAAATTATAGCCATTTGGGTGAAAAACGAAAAAACGTCTCAAAAGGCCTAATACGCGCCTTTTCACCTCTAAACATGAAATTGCCATTTACTCGAAAAATACGGATGGCACAGATGAACCAATTACATGTACGTGTTGAGGACGACGTGCCTTACACCATGATATCAACCGGGACGCGCTATCATTCTTAATTTGGAAATTATAGCCATTTGGGTGAAAAACGAAAAAACGTCTCAAAAGGCCTAATACGCGCCTTTTCACCTCTAAACATGAAATTGCCATTTACTCGAAAAATACGGATGGCACAGATGAACCAATTACATGTACGTGTTGAGGACGACGTGCCTTACACCATGATATCAACCGGGACGCGCTATCATTCTTAATTTGGAAATTATAGCCATTTGGGTGAAAAACGAAAAAACGTCTCAAAAGGCCTAATACGCGCCTTTTTCACCTCTAAACATGAAATTGCCATTTACTCGAAAAATACGGATGGCACAGATGAACCAATTACATGTACGTGTTGAGGACGACGTGCCTTACACCATGATATCAACCGGGACGCGCTATCATTCTTAATTTGGAAATTATAGCCATTTGGGTGAAAAACGAAAAAACGTCTCAAAAGGCCTAATACGCGCCTTTTCACCTCTAAACATGAAATTGCCATTTACTCGAAAAATACGGATGGCACAGATGAACCAATTACATGTACGTGTTGAGGACGACGTGCCTTACACCATGATATCAACCGGGACGCGCTATCATTCTTAATTTGGAAATTATAGCCATTTGGGTGAAAAACGAAAAAACGTCTCAAAAGGCCTAATACGCGCCTTTTCACCTCTAAACATGAAATTGCCATTTACTCGAAAAATACGGATGGCACAGATGAACCAATTACATGTACGTGTTGAGGACGACGTGCCTTACACCATGATATCAACCGGGACGCGCTATCATTCTTAATTTGGAAATTATAGCCATTTGGGTGAAAAACGAAAAAACGTCTCAAAAGGCCTAATACGCGCCTTTTCACCTCTAAACATGAAATTGCCATTTACTCGAAAAATACGGATGGCACAGATGAACCAATTACATGTACGTGTTGAGGACGACGTGCCTTACACCATGATATCAACCGGGACGCGCTATCATTCTTAATTTGGAAATTATAGCCATTTGGGTGAAAAACGAAAAAACGTCTCAAAAGGCCTAATACGCGCCTTTTCACCTCTAAACATGAAATTGCCATTTACTCGAAAAATACGGATGGCACAGATGAACCAATTACATGTACGTGTTGAGGACGACGTGCCTTACACCATGATATCAACCGGGACGCGCTATCATTCTTAATTTGGAAATTATAGCCATTTGGGTGAAAAACGAAAAAACGTCTCAAAAGGCCTAATACGCGCCTTTTTCACCTCTAAACATGAAATTGCCATTTACTCGAAAAATACGGATGGCACAGATGAACCAATTACATGTACGTGTTGAGGACGACGTGCCTTACACCATGATATCAACCGGGACGCGCTATCATTCTTAATTTGGAAATTATAGCCATTTGGGTGAAAAACGAAAAAAACGTCTCAAAAGGCCTAATACGCGCCTTTTTCACCTCTAAACATGAAATTGCCATTTACTCGAAAAATACGGATGGCACAGATGAACCAATTACATGTACGTGTTGAGGACGACGTGCCTTACACCATGATATCAACCGGGACGCGCTATCATTCTTAATTTGGAAATTATAGCCATTTGGGTGAAAAACGAAAAAACGTCTCAAAAGGCCTAATACGCGCCTTTTCACCTCTAAACATGAAATTGCCATTTACTCGAAAAATACGGATGGCACAGATGAACCAATTACATGTACGTGTTGAGGACGACGTGCCTTACACCATGATATCAACCGGGACGCGCTATCATTCTTAATTTGGAAATTATAGCCATTTGGGTGAAAAACGAAAAAACGTCTCAAAAGGCCTAATACGCGCCTTTTCACCTCTAAACATGAAATTGCCATTTACTCGAAAAATACGGATGGCACAGATGAACCAATTACATGTACGTGTTGAGGACGACGTGCCTTACACCATGATATCAACCGGGACGCGCTATCATTCTTAATTTGGAAATTATAGCCATTTGGGTGAAAAACGAAAAAACGTCTCAAAAGGCCTAATACGCGCCTTTTTCACCTCTAAACATGAAATTGCCATTTACTCGAAAAATACGGATGGCACAGATGAACCAATTACATGTACGTGTTGAGGACGACGTGCCTTACACCATGATATCAACCGGGACGCGCTATCATTCTTAATTTGGAAATTATAGCCATTTGGGTGAAAAACGAAAAAAACGTCTCAAAAGGCCTAATACGCGCCTTTTCACCTCTAAACATGAAATTGCCATTTACTCGAAAAATACGGATGGCACAGATGAACCAATTACATGTACGTGTTGAGGACGACGTGCCTTACACCATGATATCAACCGGGACGCGCTATCATTCTTAATTTGGAAATTATAGCCATTTGGGTGAAAAACGAAAAAACGTCTCAAAAGGCCTAATACGCGCCTTTTTCACCTCTAAACATGAAATTGCCATTTACTCGAAAAATACGGATGGCACAGATGAACCAATTACATGTACGTGTTGAGGACGACGTGCCTTACACCATGATATCAACCGGGACGCGCTATCATTCTTAATTTGGAAATTATAGCCATTTGGGTGAAAAACGAAAAAAACGTCTCAAAAGGCCTAATACGCGCCTTTTTCACCTCTAAACATGAAATTGCCATTTACTCGAAAAATACGGATGGCACAGATGAACCAATTACATGTACGTGTTGAGGACGACGTGCCTTACACCATGATATCAACCGGGACGCGCTATCATTCTTAATTTGGAAATTATAGCCATTTGGGTGAAAAACGAAAAAAACGTCTCAAAAGGCCTAATACGCGCCTTTTTCACCTCTAAACATGAAATTGCCATTTACTCGAAAAATACGGATGGCACAGATGAACCAATTACATGTACGTGTTGAGGACGACGTGCCTTACACCATGATATCAACCGGGACGCGCTATCATTCTTAATTTGGAAATTATAGCCATTTGGGTGAAAAACGAAAAAAACGTCTCAAAAGGCCTAATACGCGCCTTTTCACCTCTAAACATGAAATTGCCATTTACTCGAAAAATACGGATGGCACAGATGAACCAATTACATGTACGTGTTGAGGACGACGTGCCTTACACCATGATATCAACCGGGACGCGCTATCATTCTTAATTTGGAAATTATAGCCATTTGGGTGAAAAACGAAAAAACGTCTCAAAAGGCCTAATACGCGCCTTTTCACCTCTAAACATGAAATTGCCATTTACTCGAAAAATACGGATGGCACAGATGAACCAATTACATGTACGTGTTGAGGACGACGTGCCTTACACCATGATATCAACCGGGACGCGCTATCATTCTTAATTTGGAAATTATAGCCATTTGGGTGAAAAACGAAAAAACGTCTCAAAAGGCCTAATACGCGCCTTTTTCACCTCTAAACATGAAATTGCCATTTACTCGAAAAATACGGATGGCACAGATGAACCAATTACATGTACGTGTTGAGGACGACGTGCCTTACACCATGATATCAACCGGGACGCGCTATCATTCTTAATTTGGAAATTATAGCCATTTGGGTGAAAAACGAAAAAAACGTCTCAAAAGGCCTAATACGCGCCTTTTTCACCTCTAAACATGAAATTGCCATTTACTCGAAAAATACGGATGGCACAGATGAACCAATTACATGTACGTGTTGAGGACGACGTGCCTTACACCATGATATCAACCGGGACGCGCTATCATTCTTAATTTGGAAATTATAGCCATTTGGGTGAAAAACGAAAAAACGTCTCAAAAGGCCTAATACGCGCCTTTTCACCTCTAAACATGAAATTGCCATTTACTCGAAAAATACGGATGGCACAGATGAACCAATTACATGTACGTGTTGAGGACGACGTGCCTTACACCATGATATCAACCGGGACGCGCTATCATTCTTAATTTGGAAATTATAGCCATTTGGGTGAAAAACGAAAAAACGTCTCAAAAGGCCTAATACGCGCCTTTTCACCTCTAAACATGAAATTGCCATTTACTCGAAAAATACGGATGGCACAGATGAACCAATTACATGTACGTGTTGAGGACGACGTGCCTTACACCATGATATCAACCGGGACGCGCTATCATTCTTAATTTGGAAATTATAGCCATTTGGGTGAAAAACGAAAAAAACGTCTCAAAAGGCCTAATACGCGCCTTTTTCACCTCTAAACATGAAATTGCCATTTACTCGAAAAATACGGATGGCACAGATGAACCAATTACATGTACGTGTTGAGGACGACGTGCCTTACACCATGATATCAACCGGGACGCGCTATCATTCTTAATTTGGAAATTATAGCCATTTGGGTGAAAAACGAAAAAACGTCTCAAAAGGCCTAATACGCGCCTTTTCACCTCTAAACATGAAATTGCCATTTACTCGAAAAATACGGATGGCACAGATGAACCAATTACATGTACGTGTTGAGGACGACGTGCCTTACACCATGATATCAACCGGGACGCGCTATCATTCTTAATTTGGAAATTATAGCCATTTGGGTGAAAAACGAAAAAAACGTCTCAAAAGGCCTAATACGCGCCTTTTTCACCTCTAAACATGAAATTGCCATTTACTCGAAAAATACGGATGGCACAGATGAACCAATTACATGTACGTGTTGAGGACGACGTGCCTTACACCATGATATCAACCGGGACGCGCTATCATTCTTAATTTGGAAATTATAGCCATTTGGGTGAAAAACGAAAAAAACGTCTCAAAAGGCCTAATACGCGCCTTTTTCACCTCTAAACATGAAATTGCCATTTACTCGAAAAATACGGATGGCACAGATGAACCAATTACATGTACGTGTTGAGGACGACGTGCCTTACACCATGATATCAACCGGGACGCGCTATCATTCTTAATTTGGAAATTATAGCCATTTGGGTGAAAAACGAAAAAACGTCTCAAAAGGCCTAATACGCGCCTTTTTCACCTCTAAACATGAAATTGCCATTTACTCGAAAAATACGGATGGCACAGATGAACCAATTACATGTACGTGTTGAGGACGACGTGCCTTACACCATGATATCAACCGGGACGCGCTATCATTCTTAATTTGGAAATTATAGCCATTTGGGTGAAAAACGAAAAAACGTCTCAAAAGGCCTAATACGCGCCTTTTTCACCTCTAAACATGAAATTGCCATTTACTCGAAAACTACGGATGGCACAGATGAACCAATTACATGTACGTGTTGAGGACGACGTGCCTTACACCATGATATCAACCGGGACGCGCTATCATTCTTAATTTGGAAATTATAGCCATTTGGGTGAAAAACGAAAAAAACGTCTCAAAAGGCCTAATACGCGCCTTTTTCACCTCTAAACATGAAATTGCCATTTACTCGAAAAATACGGATGGCACAGATGAACCAATTACATGTACGTGTTGAGGACGACGTGCCTTACACCATGATATCAACCGGGACGCGCTATCATTCTTAATTTGGAAATTATAGCCATTTGGGTGAAAAACGAAAAAACGTCTCAAAAGGCCTAATACGCGCCTTTTCACCTCTAAACATGAAATTGCCATTTACTCGAAAAATACGGATGGCACAGATGAACCAATTACATGTACGTGTTGAGGACGACGTGCCTTACACCATGATATCAACCGGGACGCGCTATCATTCTTAATTTGGAAATTATAGCCATTTGGGTGAAAAACGAAAAAAACGTCTCAAAAGGCCTAATACGCGCCTTTTTCACCTCTAAACATGAAATTGCCATTTACTCGAAAAATACGGATGGCACAGATGAACCAATTACATGTACGTGTTGAGGACGACGTGCCTTACACCATGATATCAACCGGGACGCGCTATCATTCTTAATTTGGAAATTATAGCCATTTGGGTGAAAAACGAAAAAAACGTCTCAAAAGGCCTAATACGCGCCTTTTTCACCTCTAAACATGAAATTGCCATTTACTCGAAAAATACGGATGGCACAGATGAACCAATTACATGTACGTGTTGAGGACGACGTGCCTTACACCATGATATCAACCGGGACGCGCTATCATTCTTAATTTGGAAATTATAGCCATTTGGGTGAAAAACGAAAAAACGTCTCAAAAGGCCTAATACGCGCCTTTTTCACCTCTAAACATGAAATTGCCATTTACTCGAAAAATACGGATGGCACAGATGAACCAATTACATGTACGTGTTGAGGACGACGTGCCTTACACCATGATATCAACCGGGACGCGCTATCATTCTTAATTTGGAAATTATAGCCATTTGGGTGAAAAACGAAAAAAACGTCTCAAAAGGCCTAATACGCGCCTTTTTCACCTCTAAACATGAAATTGCCATTTACTCGAAAAATACGGATGGCACAGATGAACCAATTACATGTACGTGTTGAGGACGACGTGCCTTACACCATGATATCAACCGGGACGCGCTATCATTCTTAATTTGGAAATTATAGCCATTTGGGTGAAAAACGAAAAAACGTCTCAAAAGGCCTAATACGCGCCTTTTCACCTCTAAACATGAAATTGCCATTTACTCGAAAAATACGGATGGCACAGATGAACCAATTACATGTACGTGTTGAGGACGACGTGCCTTACACCATGATATCAACCGGGACGCGCTATCATTCTTAATTTGGAAATTATAGCCATTTGGGTGAAAAACGAAAAAACGTCTCAAAAGGCCTAATACGCGCCTTTCTCACCTCTAAACATGAAATTGCCATTTACTCGAAAACTACGGATGGCACAGATGAACCAATTACATGTACGTGTTGAGGACGACGTGCCTTACACCATGATATCAACCGGGACGCGCTATCATTCTTAATTTGGAAATTATAGCCATTTGGGTGAAAAACGAAAAAACGTCTCAAAAGGCCTAATACGCGCCTTTTTCACCTCTAAACATGAAATTGCCATTTACTCGAAAAATACGGATGGCACAGATGAACCAATTACATGTACGTGTTGAGGACGACGTGCCTTACACCATGATATCAACCGGGACGCGCTATCATTCTTAATTTGGAAATTATAGCCATTTGGGTGAAAAACGAAAAAAACGTCTCAAAAGGCCTAATACGCGCCTTTTTCACCTCTAAACATGAAATTGCCATTTACTCGAAAAATACGGATGGCACAGATGAACCAATTACATGTACGTGTTGAGGACGACGTGCCTTACACCATGATATCAACCGGGACGCGCTATCATTCTTAATTTGGAAATTATAGCCATTTGGGTGAAAAACGAAAAAAACGTCTCAAAAGGCCTAATACGCGCCTTTTTCACCTCTAAACATGAAATTGCCATTTACTCGAAAAATACGGATGGCACAGATGAACCAATTACATGTACGTGTTGAGGACGACGTGCCTTACACCATGATATCAACCGGGACGCGCTATCATTCTTAATTTGGAAATTATAGCCATTTGGGTGAAAAACGAAAAAACGTCTCAAAAGGCCTAATACGCGCCTTTTTCACCTCTAAACATGAAATTGCCATTTACTCGAAAAATACGGATGGCACAGATGAACCAATTACATGTACGTGTTGAGGACGACGTGCCTTACACCATGATATCAACCGGGACGCGCTATCATTCTTAATTTGGAAATTATAGCCATTTGGGTGAAAAACGAAAAAAACGTCTCAAAAGGCCTAATACGCGCCTTTTTCACCTCTAAACATGAAATTGCCATTTACTCGAAAAATACGGATGGCACAGATGAACCAATTACATGTACGTGTTGAGGACGACGTGCCTTACACCATGATATCAACCGGGACGCGCTATCATTCTTAATTTGGAAATTATAGCCATTTGGGTGAAAAACGAAAAAACGTCTCAAAAGGCCTAATACGCGCCTTTTCACCTCTAAACATGAAATTGCCATTTACTCGAAAAATACGGATGGCACAGATGAACCAATTACATGTACGTGTTGAGGACGACGTGCCTTACACCATGATATCAACCGGGACGCGCTATCATTCTTAATTTGGAAATTATAGCCATTTGGGTGAAAAACGAAAAAAACGTCTCAAAAGGCCTAATACGCGCCTTTTTCACCTCTAAACATGAAATTGCCATTTACTCGAAAAATACGGATGGCACAGATGAACCAATTACATGTACGTGTTGAGGACGACGTGCCTTACACCATGATATCAACCGGGACGCGCTATCATTCTTAATTTGGAAATTATAGCCATTTGGGTGAAAAACGAAAAAACGTCTCAAAAGGCCTAATACGCGCCTTTTTCACCTCTAAACATGAAATTGCCATTTACTCGAAAAATACGGATGGCACAGATGAACCAATTACATGTACGTGTTGAGGACGACGTGCCTTACACCATGATATCAACCGGGACGCGCTATCATTCTTAATTTGGAAATTATAGCCATTTGGGTGAAAAACGAAAAAAACGTCTCAAAAGGCCTAATACGCGCCTTTTTCACCTCTAAACATGAAATTGCCATTTACTCGAAAAATACGGATGGCACAGATGAACCAATTACATGTACGTGTTGAGGACGACGTGCCTTACACCATGATATCAACCGGGACGCGCTATCATTCTTAATTTGGAAATTATAGCCATTTGGGTGAAAAACGAAAAAAACGTCTCAAAAGGCCTAATACGCGCCTTTTTCACCTCTAAACATGAAATTGCCATTTACTCGAAAAATACGGATGGCACAGATGAACCAATTACATGTACGTGTTGAGGACGACGTGCCTTACACCATGATATCAACCGGGACGCGCTATCATTCTTAATTTGGAAATTATAGCCATTTGGGTGAAAAACGAAAAAACGTCTCAAAAGGCCTAATACGCGCCTTTTCACCTCTAAACATGAAATTGCCATTTACTCGAAAAATACGGATGGCACAGATGAACCAATTACATGTACGTGTTGAGGACGACGTGCCTTACACCATGATATCAACCGGGACGCGCTATCATTCTTAATTTGGAAATTATAGCCATTTGGGTGAAAAACGAAAAAACGTCTCAAAAGGCCTAATACGCGCCTTTTTCACCTCTAAACATGAAATTGCCATTTACTCGAAAACTACGGATGGACAGATGAACCAATTACATGTACGTGTTGAGGACGACGTGCCTTACACCATGATATCAACCGGGACGCGCTATCATTCTTAATTTGGAAATTATAGCCATTTGGGTGAAAAACGAAAAAACGTCTCAAAAGGCCTAATACGCGCCTTTTCACCTCTAAACATGAAATTGCCATTTACTCGAAAACTACGGATGGACAGATGAACCAATTACATGTACGTGTTGAGGACGACGT